>QKWP01000212.1:108228-123626 GCA_003550325.1 Gigaspora rosea | reverse complement strand
GGAATATTTAATCTTGGACGTTGTTATGAAAATGGAATAGGAATTGAAAAACACATAAAGAAGGCATTCGAATATAATCAAAAATCTGCAGATATAGGACATGCTGATGGAATGTATAATGTTGGGCATTACTATGAAAATGGAATAGGAGTTGAAAAAAATGTAAAGAAAGCATTCGAATATTATCAAAAATCTGCAGATGTGGGACACATAAATGGAATACATAATGTTGTGCGCTGTTATCAATATGGGTTAGGAGTTGAAAAAGATAAAGAGGAGGCGTTTGAATATTATCAAAAATCTGCAGATATAGGACATGCTGATGGAATATATAATCTTGGACGTTGTTACGAAAATGGAATAGGAGTTAAAAAATTTATAAAGAAAGCATTCAAATATTATCAAAAATCTGCAGATATGGGACATATAGACGGAATATTTAATCTTGGACGTTGTTATGAAAATGGACTAGGAGTTAAAAAAAATATAAAGAAGACGTTTGGATATTATCAAAAATCTGCAGATATAGGACATGCTGATGGAATATGTAATCTCGGGCGCTGTTATAAAAATGGAATAGGAGTTAAAAAAGACATAAAGAGGGCATTCAAATATTATCAAAAATCTGCAGATATAGGAAATGCTGATGGGATGTATAATGTTGGGCATTGTTATGAAAATGGAATAGGAGTTGAAAAAAATGTAAAGAAAGCATTCGAATATTATCAAAAATTTGCTGATGAAATATATAATCTTGGACATTGCTATGAAAATGGAGTAGAAGTTGAAAAAGACATAACGAAAGCATTCGAATATTATTGAAGATCTGCAGATATGAGAAATGTAGACGGAATATTTAATGTTGGACGTTGTTATGAACACGGAATAGGTGTTGAAAAAGATATAAAGAAAGCATTTGAATATTATCAAAAATCTGCAGATGTGAGACATGCTGACGGAATTTATAATTTTGGACGTTGCTATGAAAATGGAATAGGAATTGAAAAAGATATAAAGAAAGCATTCGAATATTATCAAAAATCTGCCGATATAGGACATGCTGATGGAATATATAATCTTGGACGTTGTTATGGAAATGGAATGGGAATTAAAAAAGACATAAAAAAGGCATTCGAATATTATCAAAAATCTGCAAATATAGGTCATGCTGACGGAACATTTAATCTTGGATGTTGTTGTGAAAATGGAATGGGAGTTGGAAAAAATATAAAAAAAGCATTCGAATATTATCAAAAATCTGCAGATATAGGACACGCTGATGGAATATATAAGGTTGGACATTGTTATGAAAATGGAATAGGAGTTGATAAAGATATGAGGAAAACATTCAAGTTTTATCAGATATGGGGCATACATATGGAATATATAATCTTGGACATTGTTATGAAAATGGAATAGAAGTTGAAAAAGACGCAAAGAAGGCATTCGAATATTATCAGAAATCTGCCGATATAGGACATGCTGATGGAATATATAATGTTGGATGTTTTTATGAAAATGGAATAGGAGTTGAAGAAGACATAAAGAAAGCATTCGAATATTATCAGAAATCTGCAGATATGAGACATGCTGATGGAATATTTAATGTTGGACGTTGTTATGAAAATGGAATAGGAGTTGAAAAAGACATAAAGAAGGCATTTGTATATTATCAAACATCTGCAGATATAGGAAATGCTGATGGAATATATAATGTTGGACGTTGTTACGAAAATGGTATGGGAGTTGAAAAAGATATAGAGAAGGCATTCGAATATTATCAAAATTCTGCAGATGTAGAATATGCTGATGGAATATATAACCTTGGACGTTGTTATGAAAATGGAATAGGAGTTGAAAATGATTTAAGGAAGGCATTCGTATATTATCAAATAGCTGCAGGTATAGGACATGTTGATGGAATATATAATGTTGGACGTTGTTATGAAAATGGAATAGGAGTTGAAAAAGATATAACTAAGGCATTCAAATATTATCGAAGATCTGCAGATGTGGGACATGATAACGGAATATATAATCTTGGACATTGTTATGAAAATGGAATAGGAATTGAAAAAGATATAAAGAAAGCATTCGAATATTATCAAAAATCTGCAGATATGGGACATGCCGGTGGAATATATAGCCTTGTACGTTTTTATGAAAATGGAATAGGAGTTATAGAATACTTAAAGAAGGCATTTGAATATTATCAAAAATCTGCAGATATGAGACATGTTGACGGAATATTTAATGCTGTACGTTGTTATGAAAATGGAATAGGAGTTGAAAAACACATAAAGAAGGCATTTGTATATTATCAAATATCTGCAGATATAGGACATGCTGATGGAATATATAATGTTGGGCGTTGCTATGAAAATGCTATAGGGGTTGAAAAAGACATAAAGAAGGCATTCGAATATTATCAAAAATCTGCAGACATAGAATATATTGATGGGACATATAATGTTGGCCATTGTTATGAAAATGGAATAGGAGTTGAAAAAGGCATAAGGAAAGCATTCGTATATTATCAAATATCTGCAGATATGGGACATGCTGATGGAATATATAATGTTGGACGTTGTTATGAAAATGGAATTGGAGTTGAAAAAAACATAAAGAAGGCATTCGATTATTATCAAAAATTAGCAGATATGAGATATGTTGATGGAATATATAATCTTGGGCGTTGTTATGAAAATGGAATAGGAGTTGAAGAAGACATAAAGAAGGCATTCGAATATTATCAAAAATCTGCAGATATGGGACATATAGATGGAATATTTAACCTTGGGCGTTGTTATGAAAATGGACTAGGAGTTAAAAAAAGACATAAAGAAAATTTTCGAATATTATCAAAAATCTGCTGAGATGGGCTATTCTCGTGGGTTGTTTGCTATTGGCAATTGTTATCTCGATGGAATTGGTGTTAAAAAAGATGAATATGCAGCATTCAGTCATTATCGACTATCCGCTGAGATGAATGATGTTAGTGGAATTTTTCAAGTTGGTTACTGTTATCAAAATGAAATTGGTGTTAAAAAGAATGAGCATCAAGCATTTATTTATTATAAAAAATCTGCTGAGATGAATTATCCTCGTGGATTATTTTCGCTTGGTTACTGTTATCAAAATGGAATTGGGATAGAAAAGAATGAACATAAGGCATTTTGTTATTACCTGGAATCTGCTGAAAAAGGCAATTCAGATGGAATGTATCATATTGGTCAATGTTATTTAAACGGAGTTGGAGTTAAAAAAGATGAACATAAGGCATTCGAATATTTTCAAAAATCCGCAGAAAAAGGGCATGTAAACGGAATGTGTGATCTAGGTTATTGTTATCAAAATGAAATTGGTGTTGAAAAAAATGAATATACTGCATTTTCTTGTTATCAGAAAGCTGCCGATATGGGCAATTCTAACGGAACATATAATCTTGGTGTTTGTTATTTTTATGGAATCGGTGTTGAAAAGGATGAACATAAGGCATTCATTTATTATCAAAAGTCTTCCGAAATGGGCCATGCTTATGGAACATATAATCTTGGTGTTTGTTATCAACATGAGATTGGAGTTAAAAAGGATGAAAATAAAGCATTTATTAATTATCTAAGGTCTGCCGAGATGGGAAATTCATGTGGAATGTTTCTGGTTGGTTATTGTTATCGGAATGGAATCGGCGTGACAAGAGATCTACGAAGAGCCAACTATTGGTACCAAAAGTAAATAAATTATTTCTTTTTTTATTGCGTATAATTTGCTAGTAAATTCATCTATTTTAATATATTTTACTAATTAGAGAGAACGAACTAGCATCAGGTAATTTGATTCAATTAAAATGGTAAGATAATTTACAATTAACTGAAACTTTATTCATCGATTAGCAACAAATGAATGGGTGCATAAAAACTCTGATATTGATTAAGATTTAAAACAAATATTGGTCGAAAACAAGTATCCTTTGTTATGGATCCCTTTTAGTGAATTTGAAGACATTAAACAAATCGGAAAGGGTGGTTTCGCGACTGTATTTCGTGCAAAATGGTTTGATCAAAATAAAAATTCATTAAAGCCTGTTGCAATTAAATTAATCCATGGATCAAAACATCATCACTATGAATTCATAAGAGAAGTAAGATTTAAAATTCTTATTAATTCATTAATGATTTGTTCATTACTATATTAATTAAATGCATTTTTCTTTTATTAACAAGTTAAAGGCATATTGTGAGATTGGTCTCAGTAATCCAACTTTTTTAAAGTGTTTTGGTATATCAAAAGAGATTTCCTCTGAAGATTATATTCTTGTCATGGAATATGCTTCGATGGGATCGTTACGTAAAAATTTACATTACATAGTACAACTAGATTGGAAATACAAGTTAAATCTTTTACAATGCATTGTCACTGATCTTCAGATAATTCACGCTCAAAATCTTATTCACCGAGATTTGCATAGTGGAAATATACTACAAAATGACTTGCATAACGCTTATATTGCAGATTTGGGTCTTTCAATAACAGCTAATATAGAATTAAAAAAAGAATCTAATGGAGTATATGGGATTTTACCATATATTGCTCCAGAAGTTCTGGAAAATAAACATTATTCAACAGCATCCGATATTTATTCATTTAGTATAATTATGTGGGAAATTCTATACGGAAAACCGGTGTCATATAATCAGAATCACAAGACACAGCTTCAGTTCCAAATATGTTATGAAGATTTGAGACCATATATTATTGAAAATGCTCCACGGTGCTATATAAATTTAATGGAGGAATGTTGGAAGAGAGAGCCTGAAAAACGTCCATCGGCAGCAAAAATTTATAAACTTTTACAGAATTGCAAAATAATGAGAAAATTATGTCCGAATTATATGAATCAGATACAATACTAAAAAATATTAAAAACACAAAATTGAAAACATATTCTGAATTTGATAAAAGCATTTTTATTTCTTCTACTAAAAGTTATTATGGTAAATAATAGAAATTTTATAAATAAATTTTATTAGTTAATATTAGATAATTTTACTTTTTCAGACGCCGTTCAAGACAAGAGCAGAATTATTTCTCATACTAAGTCAATTAGTCAAGCTCATGGTAAATCATTATTGTATAACATTATATATTATATAAAATTTATTGTTTAATATCAAATTTAATAAAATTTTGTTTTATAGATAGCAATCAAATTAATTATATTGTTGAAAATAATTTTTCAGCACATGATTAAAAAATGTTTAATTTATGAAAAATATATTAGTATTTAAAAATGTTTAATATATAAATATAGTTATTATAGGGACCAACCTTTTAATAGAGAGCAATTAATGAAGTCAACAAATAATGATCGATCATTTAGGCATTCAAAGTTAATTGGTTGGTTAACTTCAACATTTCAAATTTAGTAGGCGGGGTAATTTAAACTAACGTAATAAAATAAACAATTATAAATTTTTATTTAATTCAAATAAAGTTCAATTTGTATTGATTATTTGTTTAAAATTGAAATTCTTAATTGTTTTTTAACTTTGAAACATATAAATTTACTTCATATAAGGTTTAAAATCTACATTAAACACGAATTTTACTCATGCTTTGAAATACAATTGGTGCACGAGTATACCATTAGTTTAGTCGCATATGAAACACAAAGTGGATAAATAGTTTTAAATTTAGACTTTAAATCTTCAGAAGACTCAATAATATCATCTTCTTAGTCGCATATGAAACATAAAGTGGATAAATAGGTTTAAATTTAGACTTTAAATCTTCAAATCAATATCCTTAATGCGATGCGACAAGAATTGATTCGTATTATTTCGGGAGGCAATCAATTAATCGACAATCACTTCACCGACATAACATTTCACTGACAATTATTCACTGACACGTTCATTTTACCGACAGTTTATTTCACCGAAGCTCATTTCACTGACAAAGTAATTCTGGTCATTGTCGTTAGGGTCAGGGTAGAATTAGGTAGAATTAGGGCTAAAGTTAGGGTGCTTTTGAAAAAAACTTGTCGGTGAAATGAACTTCGGTGAAACAAACTGTTGGTAAAATGAACTTGTCGGTAAGTATTTGTCGGTAAAATGTTATGTAGGTGAAGTGATTGTCAGCGAAATAATACAAACCCTATTATTTCGCCAACAATCACTTCACAGACATAACACTACACCGACAACTATTTTACTGACAAACTTTTTTACTGACAAATAACTTGCTAACACTCGATTTACCGACAAGTTCCTTTTCACTGACAAGTTGATTTTACTGACACACACTTCATCGACAGTTAATTTTACCAACAAAATCAACTTACCAACAAGCCATTTTACTGAAAATAAAATTTACTGACAAGATTATTCTACTGACAATACAATTCGCTAACAAACAATTCACCAGATGCCTGAAGTATATTAGTTGATGCTAAAGTTATAGGGTCTCAATTTGAAACTATAAGCCCTGCTAAAATCCACATATATCTATAAATATGAAATCTACACCCAAACCCTATCCTAACCCTATAAGACAAAAATGCAAAAAAATATCCAAAGAAAAATTTAAAATTTTAAATCAAAATAGGTCATAACTTCACATCAGCTGTGACAATAATTATTATTATCGTCATTAATAAAATGTACAATTTTTATTAATAAATTGCATAATATGCAATTATTATTAGTAGTTTATTATATTGCTATGGTCTTATATATCAACGAGTTGTATTGTTATATAGCAATTATATTGTTGGCAAATCATATTGTCAGTGAATTGTATTGTCAGTAGAATAAGCTTGTCAGTAAATTCTATTTTCGGTAAAATGAGCTTGTCAGTAAGTTGATTTTGTTGGTAAATGTAACTGTATCAGTGAAGTGTGTGTTAGTAAAATCAACTTGTCAGTGAAAAGGAACTTGGCAGTAAATCAAGTATCAGCAAATTTTGTATCAGTAAAAAAAGCTTGTCATTAAAATGATTGTCAGTGTAGGTTGATGTCTGTGAAGTAATTGTTGGCAATTTGATTGCCACCCAACAAGAATAGTAGTTTTCTTCAATGAGCAAATCATTAGTCAGTTTTGATATATATGAAGTAAACAGATCATTACAAAAAAGTGCAAAATTTTGATTTGCTAAAAATAAGCCACTTAATAGTGCTGATAATGCACTATTAAATACAAAATTTTTGCCAAAATGGGTATTTTTTCGTATTTTATTATTATAATTTAATCTTATAAATATAATTGCCAATTATTGTGATAATAAAATGCTAATATAGCAATATAATTGCAATAGTTTAGTACAAATAAAGGTCTAAAAATTACCTTATTTAACTAATATATTAGGTAGTTAATAGTGCTGATAATGAAGTAATTTTGTAATAAATTATTAAACTAACTATTGCTTATATTTGGCTAATTATTGCAAATTTGAAAATTTCAATATTTTGTAAAGATGTTCATTAGGAAAAATTGGAGAACCACAACTGTATGAAATATTTTCAAGATATTGTACAATTGTTTTTAAGTCATCTTATTTAAATATATGGGGTCTGTTCCTTGAAAATGACCTTACGGGACATAGTAAATCATATGATCAAAACTTGATTTTCAAGGAACAGACCCCATATGTCATTATAAATATAGCAATATTTATCACAAAAATCACAACATACCAAGAGTAAAATTTTTGTATTTTATATATATACCAGCTTGAAATTCTTTATTTGCAACTTTCTGTTCTATTAACCAATAGCCTTTACTTGTTAATTATCTATATATGTTATCAAATTCTTTAAAGTGTTCTTTATCTAAATAATAAACCAGTTTAAAAATAAAATAAGAATATAAATTACTAATTTTTATAATATTTATTTGTAGAAAGCAGAATAGGTAAAAACTTTACAAAAATTTTAGAATTTTCAAATTTGCAATAATTAGCCAAATATAAGCAATAAAAAATACATTATTGATACTAAATTAGTTATTTTAATAATTTATTACAAAAAAATTACTTTATTATTAGCACTATTAACACTTAATATATTTAGCTAAATATTGGTAATTTTCAACCCTTTATTTGTACTAAACTATTGCAATTATATTGCTAATACTAGTATTTTATTATCACAATTCAGTAATTGGCAATTATATTTATAAGATTAAATTATAATAATAAAAGAGAATAATATTATAGAGCTATGGTAACCCAGCACTACCTTATATAATCAATTTGTAAATCATAAAAATTTCCTATATTAAATGATATATATAGTACTATGGCACTACCTCTATGTTATAAAATTAAATAGACTCAACATTGATAATTACCGATATTTAACAATATACATAGTACTACGGCGCAACTATTGTGTTATAAAATTAAATAATCTCAACATTATTATTAATTGTTTAGATCTCTTAAAAGAGTAAATAAAATTTTCTTACCCACACATGTTTCTTTAACTGGTTACCTTTATCTACTCTTAACAAATGGAAGAATTCGTTGTTATGGTCCAGTGCATAAAGATTTGTACCTCAAAAAGTTTCATAATTTTAACTCTTAGTAAAAGTTTTTATATTTTTGATTAATTATTAAAAATTTTTTAATATCAAATAAAATAGGTTTTAATCTAACTTATTATATTATTTTTATTGTTTTAATATTGTTTTATTTTAATAATTTTGCATGTACAATTTGCTGCATTCAAAAAAATAGAAAAAATTTTTTAAAAAAAAAGATATTTATATATTTTCACAACCAATATGCAGTTCTATGAGCTTGTACTATGCAAGTGCATTAATGTGCATATGATAAAAATATGGTTAAAATTTGAGCAAAATTGAATTACTAGTTGTGAAGAAATTAAGCTTTAAAGTGAAATAATTTGATTTTTTTTACTATATACGCATATATATAAATTACTATAGATTACCATAGTATTATATAGTAAATATTGTTAAAAAAAGTTACTATTAATAAATTTTTTTATTTTATGAATAAAATAATCAAAATAATTTATTTTTATTAATCCAGTAACCTAATAAGTATATTAAATTAAAAAAATCAATAATTAATTTGTACAAAAAATATTTGAATCAGAGCTATTTGAGGTACAAATCTTTTTGCATCAGACTATAATAATGATCTGTTTTATGAATTTGCAGTTAATCATAATGCGTTATATGAAAGTACACAGGTCGAACATGAAAATATCAGATAGACTATCTGCTATCCGATATTTCTATATTACATAACGATAGTTTAACAAAATATCGTTAACTAAAACAACTGGTTTATATGTTGCCAAAATCTGTTCGATATTTTGATTTTTTTATGAGAAAATTTTAGATAGATATCGGAAAGGCCAATATTTTGAAGAAACTTAGATGATATTTTAGTTATTATATCAGGAAAATTTTAATCAGATATCGACCAATATCGGCTAACATCGGCTAGCTTATGTTGTATGAAAGTGCATTATAATATCAGTGATAGATCTGTGAGGTTTCTGCTATTTTTCTAAAAATATCAGTTATCAGATATTTGTATATATCGATATCGATATAATAAATTAAACTTGAAACGTTAAGATCATGAGCGTAAATAGAAATTTTTATCATCCAGATATTCAGATGATCCTCTCAGTTAAAGATTCTTCAGTTAATAATATACAACGAAAAAACTAGTATTTTACGGCTTTAAGCAATTATTATATATTTAATAATATACAAAGAAAGAACTAGTATTTTACGGCTTTAAGCAATTATTATATAAGAAAATGTATATGTATATAGTCTTTATTTAAGGATGATTTCATATAATATATATGGGGGTGAGTCAGTAGAAAAGGGACAAATTTTTTCTAAGTAAAAGTTTTCTTGACTTTAAGCCTAAATATTTTAACAAGTATCTTAATAAATTTAATAATTTTTTTTTATTTTAATTCTATATAATTTCAAGATTAAAATAAAAAAATTTTTAGCAAATTTGATTAAATAGTTGTCAAGATATTTTAGTTTAAAAATTAAAAAAAATTTATTAAAAATGATTTGTCCCTTTTCTACTGACTTACTCCCATATATTAGATTGTGAACTAAGGGCGAGAGCAATCTTTACATACTTATTATTTTTCATAATATTTATACTAAGATGGTAATGTCTATCTATACTAGGCTAATGCGTAGTATTGTGAGGCCGGAGCGAAAATATTTTAAAATTCAAATTTTTAAATAAAACTAATTAATTATTTTAATATAATATATAATGGTTGTATGTATTTAATAATACAGTATATAATATACATTATTTAAATTTAATTTGTTTATAAGTGTCTAGCTAATAATTTTACTATAGCTTATACTAATAATGGTAATATTAAAAAATTATCGGTTTCAAAACGATTCAACTCATTAAAAAGACAAGGAATTGCTTGAAAATTTTTACAAAACGTCTACAAAGTTTCAAAACCAAATTTATATTCGAATATTTTATGTTAATATGTAAATTTTAGGCGTCCAACCAATAGAATATGTAAATTTATTAAAAATTCGTGCAATAAGTACAAACAAAAAAATCGTTGATAAAATTTGATCATAGTAAAATTACTAATACTCTGACATAATTTTGGTCACTCCAGTAACACATGTATATACTTATTAAATACTTACTAAATTGGCTCCGATTTAAAGGAAAGAGGGTTTAGACAGGTTTGTATATTCCTATATTATATGACAAAGGCCAAAATATAAGTTAATTAAATTAGGTGCGAAAAAGATCTATATATTTTCATTATAGCGTGATCAGTAAAGTATTACCACAGTACTATAAATTGGAAATTACTATATATAAAAACTCGAGTCACTTACATTTCAACAGTTTTAAAAGCATATAAAAGACCAGATCTTATCTATATTTTAAAGAGAAAAATGTTAAAGAGAACGCATACTTGCATAATCTACAGATCTATATATTTTAAAAAGGCTGTATTTGAGTAATATATAAAACCTCGGGTCACTTACATTTCAACAGTTTTAAAAAAGCATATAAAATACTCAGATCTGTGAAATAGTATACTGTATTTTAAAAAAAAAATGGTAAAGAGAACGCATACTTGTGTAGAGTAATAAAATTATTTAATTGGCAGGTCTGTTTGTTGATTTTTTTTTTATCAGAGATTTTTTTTTTACACGATACGCGTGGGGACGGACAAAAAATTTCCAAATTGTGGTTCTGATTTAATTTTATGTAATTGATATAAAAAAAATCAAAAAAGTAATTTTTTTAGATCAAACCACATCAAAAACGTAACTTTTATATCACTATGCATAAATACTAAATGTCCGTCGCTACGCTCCGGCCAATTATTAAGTATGATTCATATATGCTTTCCAGCAAGCAACTCATTTTATCAAGTTTATACAAGCACCAAAATATTGAATATATATATTATATATATCTATTCGCACCATGGATTTTTGCTATTCGCACTATGGTTACACAAGAATTTCTATTTTTAGAATTCACAATAATATATGCACTTATGTTACACAAAGGCTCAGTACATTGTTTTTGCAAAAATAATTTTTGGTTACACACCGCTAATGTAGTGTAATATTACACAAGTCTAATTTTGGTAACCTAACCCTGGTCGGCCAGCATTAAGCTTAATGCTGGTGAGCACTATCATGATAATGCCCCTGGCGGGTTAGACATAATTCCGGACCACCCTAATCCTAAATCTAGGAACCCTAAAAACTAATAGTATATGTACAGTGATTTAGGGTTAGAGTGAGCCGGAATTATGTCTAACCCGCCAGGGCATTATCATGTAGTGACCACCAGCATTAAGCTTAATGCTGGCCGACCCAGATTAGGTTACCAAAATTAGACTTGTGTAACATTACACAACGTTAGCAGTGTGTAACCAAAAATTATTTTTGCAAAAACAATGCACCGGGCCTTTGTATAACACAAGTGCATAAATTCTATAAATAGAAATCTTGTGTAACCATGGTGCGAATAGCAAAAATCCATGGTGCGAATAGCAATTCCCTATATATATGTTTATACATTTTAATATAGTGAAAACATAATGAACAAATATTAAAGAAAAATATGTGACGCAATTATTCGTTATTTTTTTCACTTAGGCAGTTTCGCCAGTATTTTATTAAGATACTAAGTATATCGCTACATAATACATTTGTTTACTCCTAATTTGCAAATCTGACATTACCCGGCTGCTATAAAAAGTGCCCAAGTACAACCTGCCGCACTAATTTGAAGACAAGCTAAAAACTAAAAGCTATGTTAAACTAGCCTAAGTGCCACACCATAATGGCTTCTTCTCTCCTTCATATTCCTTTAACTAACAAGGAATTTACTAAGGACAAAATAAGGAGTAGGTAAATATAAAAAAATATCAAGCCATGAAAACGAGAGATACAAAAAAAAAAACAAACAAAAAAGAAAAAAAAGGAAGAGGAAAACAAAAAAGAAAAAAACCACATGGTAAAGCACGAAGGCTAGTCTAACGAAAAGGAAACAAAAACCAATGGAAAAAAGAAAAGGGAAAACACTATTATAACCCGTGGTAGGTTGAATAAAAATTATATAACAAATGCAACTATTGTATATCTCTACTTTAAAGCTACGCCTTAATTAATATCTTCTTCCGACTATACGACCAACCTCGAATATCTCTATACCATATTGATTGAGCACGTCATATGGAGTAGCACCGAAACCGTATTCGTAAACAAACATGTCACGTGGTTGCATTCTACTAGGTCCGTCCGAATTTGAAAAAGTAAACAGCTGATCTTTGAAGGGGGTAAACCAAATCCCCACTTTTTATCGAAAATTTTGGAAGAAAGGCAGAAAGGCGAAAAAGATGATACAAAGGAATCACTTGTAAGAAATCTACAGGAGAGTGTTGTTGGAAAACTCATTTTTTTGCTGTTCCCCGTTATATAGTCACAGGTTATTTCGTCGACAGAGCAGAAATGATAACTCCACCAAAATTTTTCATACAAAGGCGCCACCTCCTGCCAGTTATCTTGTACCAAAATGCTTTTGGCTTGCATGCCGAATATATCAAAGGAGTCCCTAGATAGCAGCAATAGTTAACCTTTGTAGAAACCGTAGGTCCTGTGTACTTCTACCCACACTCCAACAAAAAACTTTTTGTTTTCTTTTGTCGAAATTTGGTCCAAGTGATCGTCAGAAAAAGTTTTTTGATTATTCGTTATAATATAAATATCAGATAGCTGATTTTTCCATATATATAATGTACAGTATATTTATATAATTTATAATAAATTAAAAATACAGTAGTAATACAGTAGTAATACAGTAGATTAACATATAGATAATAATAGATTATCATGTAATACAATACAATATGCATTATATATTGTACTTTCTATTTAATGGGATCACTGACATATAATCCTGATGCTTTCTTGAACCAACGGTAAATGTTCCTGCTACAAATTTTCCCAGTATGTTATGTACCAGAATTATGCAATTATGATCTATATTATAAAAATCATTATGCCATAATTCCACATTACAAAGCTTATCATCTTTTTTGCCGATGCTAAGATGACACCTTAAATTCTCATTTTGTATTTTTTTATACCAACGAACATAGGCAAGGCTGTGCTTTGTTGATTCTTCCGGATAATCAAGATAATGTTCAAAAAAGAACTGAACCTGGCCCAGTTACTCCATCTTCATTGGCAAATTTTGCAAGAATTCTTGATAAATTTTCATATCTTTTAGAAAATGTAGAACCGAAAACTTCATCACTTATTCGTATTCTTCCATATTGATTTATTATAGATGATATACCTATCGACCCATATAAATCCAAATCTTCGGGCAGAACGAATATATTGGTGTCATAAGCATTATTATAATATTCGACGAGTAACTCCATAAAGTCTCGTGAGATGTATGCATTTATTTTCTTTGGTATAAGAAAGATTCCAGGAAATGAATCAGCCCCAGTACTGGTGCCGATTCCTTCCTCTACTGATCTTGACATAGAAAGAAAATTTATTACATCTTCATTAGACATTTTATAATCACCCAAACTGCCAGAAGATTTTTTTGGAGCCAAAATAGACAAATCTTCGGATAAATTAGCACTATTACTATTATTAATTAATCCGTCAATTTGTCTGTTTCGTTGGATGATATTCATAAGTTCCAGCTCAATTTTCCTATTACTATTTTTGTAGCTTCCTAAAAATTTAATTAATATTGTTTATAAGATAGAAATATTAACCGCCTATTATTAACTTTTGTTTTAAACAAATTATTAATATTTTAATTATATTTACCTAGTAATCCATTCATCCGTTCAAAACTGAAACACCAAAAAGAATCTAAAGGACCATAATCTAATGCACATTTAGATATGTGAAGGCATAGGTGAAGTTTTGGAGAAATTTTCTTGGAACCATAGATTTATTCGATAATTTTTATCATGGCTATCAGATATTGGTGTGCTTCTTCTAAATCTCTTTCATCGATTATTCTACAAACCAATATGCTACAAGCCCGGACGAAATAAGTAAGAATTTTCCTATTAGCATCACTTAACAGATTCCAACAAATAGTGGTAGCATATACAAGGATAAAAGTCTTCCACTGGTCTGCTGTGAACCTTGAAAATCCTTCACCAGTAGAGATTTTACAAGGAATTCTACCAATATCTGATGGCACATCGATTTTATCTGCCAATTGCTGAATAATTTTTAAATTTTGAGAAGTTAACCTTTTACCTTCAATCTATAATCTAGTTACGATCCATTTTGCTATTCCCAGGAAGAGGCAATGCATTGGGTCCACTACCAGGAATCTAACAGAATTGAAGTATGAAAGCCTATAGATTTCGGACTATCTGACAAGAGTATCAGAAAGATGCTGTTTTCTTCGTTTAGCTGTCTTGCAATTTTTCCAATTTATTGCATCGTTTCGGATAAGGTTGTGGTCACGTTCTACAAACCAGGACTCCATATTAGAAATGCCACCAAAATGAGGTTGGTTCCAAATGTCGTAATTAGCTCTTTTATAGTAGCGATGACATGCTGCCTTAGCCGAAATATGCCCACAAAGTTTCCTTGCTGCAGTTAAGTCACTGGAGCAACAATTTACTGCACATTTGATTCTCTTGCCAGATAGGGACTCAAACATAGCCGATAGGTCTATTCCTTCCCAGAGCTCTATAAGCTGATCGATAATAGGTGCCAAGTAATGGTTTAACTGATACAGCTTTGGTTCCAATGGCCCAGGTATGATAGACAATGTTATTATATTGGATGGTTTAAACCTTTTATGTATATTAAATTAATATCATATTTGATTAA
>QKWP01000212.1:80707-92453 GCA_003550325.1 Gigaspora rosea | reverse complement strand
GTGATCTGGGATGAAATTTTTGTAACGTGGTCAAAACACTGTGTAATCGTTAAAGATCTGTTAATCGTTATATATCATTGTGGTCAAAACACTGTGTAATCGTTAAAGATCTGTTAATCGTTATATATCATTTCAAGTAATTACGATTATAATTGATTTATAGATATATAACAATTTAATGTAAAAAAATAATATATATCGATTATAGATATATATCGATTTTTATCCAATTTAATTGATATATAACGATATTATGATATATATCGATTATAGATATATATCGATTTTATCCAATTAATCGATATATAACGATATTTTAATCGATATATGACGATATTATATAATCGATATAAACCGATTAAGTGCTATATATCGATCAATATCTATGTATAAAATTTTCTGATGTACAGTATTAGAAAGTTTAAAATTTTCTCTCTAGTTATATAGTTAGGAGATGTCTATATCTATTTTTTATTTTTTTTCACATCGCTTTGCTTATTTTCACTTATTATTGACTAATATATTTTTTTTGACCACTTACTATATAGCAATGTTTTTCCTGTACAATAGTACTGTACTTTTTCTTTCAATCATTTTGCTGATATCATCGTTAGTTTGCATTATTCTTGCTAGTGTTGCCGATCAGTGGTATTTCACTTTTGCATTGCTTGAATTTGTGGTATACTGGTATTGTTGGTGTCGTGCTGTCGTTTCGCTTTAACTAGTGCCTGATACTAATTTGCCTTTTGTGCTTTTTTAGTTGTTTGCTATTGTCATCATTGATTGGTGTTATTATTGCTAGTATTGCTAATTAGTAGGATTTCGTTTTTTATTGCTTGAAGTCACGGTGGTGCTGATAATGTTGATGTTATAATGTTGTTTCTGTATACTAATTTGTTTTTTTTTATATAACGATCAGTGTTGGGTGATATGGCGGTCAACCAAAAATTTGCTGGTCAAATTGGTCTGGTCAAATTGGTCAATTGGTCAAACTGGTCAAATTGGTCAAGTCTATTATATAAATATTATATATATATTATATAATAAATTATATTTAAATATGCTATTTGACTAATTTGACCAGTATAGGTCTTTTGACCAGACCTGTCAAATTGGTCAAATTGGTCTGGTCCAATGGTCAAATTGGTCTGGTCAAGCCAACACTGATAACGATGTTTTCTCTAATGCCATTGCGTCGTTTATGTTGTTGGTAGTATTGCCAATTCATGGTGTATTTTTGGAGCTGCCATGTGCCAGTGCCGTGACTTGTTGATTCATTTTAACTAGTTGTTGGCTTTGTGTTAAATGGAAAAAATCTACTGATTTGTCTATCACCTTATATCACCATTTATCCACTACTATCTGCTATTTAACAATATTTTTGTAAAATAATAATTTTTTTTTTTGCATTGGGCCGGTTTTGTTTGATTATGAACAAAAGAGTGATTAAGGTTAAAGAATTAAAACAATAAACTAACGCACATAATTACGGGTATAAGAGTTCTCTTTATTAATATAAATTAATATTACAACAATACTAAATATTACAATCGTTAACTATTCACCCATAAGCGGAAACTAAGCCTTTATATATATTTTAATTCATATGTGGCTTTAATCCTTCATTGGAGATTTAATCAGTCATGGAGATTTTGATCTCCCGTTTGGAGATTCGATCACCTGACTATGCCAAAAATAAATAGCAATAAAATAATAATACTAACAAAAAAAAAACTTAAAGCATAACACCAGGTCACCTAATTATAATCTGGTATCTGTATCACCCAATTATAGTCAGGTATCTGGGTCACCCAATTATAATCGGGCATCCAGGTCACCTGATTATAATCGGATGATCTGTTTTAATTAGATAGTCAGTTTTAGTTTCAGATAGTCAGTTGTTAACCAGTTATTACCTAACAGGACAGATCCAGGGTGTAGGTGAGATTTTCCGGGTCACGTAAAAACCTGGCCTCCGATTACCCCCGATAAAATCGGGCAAATCCCTCCTAGTTACACAGATTATATATATACAAACCTTTTTTGTTTACATCTTGTAATTTTTTTTGTGCTGTCCTTTGCTTCAAGACTTGAGCCTCTTTTCATTGCTGGAGTCGTCATTTACTGGTGCCTCTTTTTGTCACTGGCATCGTTGTCGCCTCTTTTTTTTGTTCATGCCACTTTATTTCATCACTTGTGCTGCCTCTTTTCGTTACTTGTGCTACCTCTTTTCGTTGCTCGTGCTGCCTCTTTTTGTCACTCGTGCTGCCTCTTTTCGTATACTTCTTTGGCCCTGGGGTTAATTCGGAAATCAGAACCTACAAAAAAAAAGAAATGTTAGTTCAAATTAATAAAATAAGAGAAAATACTTGTCTTTGAATGGCTTTCGTTTTATTGTTTAATCTGTACTGATTTATATCTGTATTTGTTATCGCAGGATTAGTGTAAGAGGTACTTGCATGGTTAGGGTTAGAGTTAGGATTAGTATAGAATTAGATAGTATAGAAAGATTTATAGAAATATAAGGAAAATAATTATGTAATATAAGAAAAATATTTTAAAATAAAATAGATAATTTAAAATAAATAAAAAATAAAGCTTACCATATAAGATTCAAGAAAACTATTTAAAAGAGCTTCCAAAGTGTTTTTTTATTCGATTTTAAAGAGGGCTTTTTTTTTTAACCACTTTGCCACTCTAGTACGTACATATATGTATACTAATAATAAAAAAAAAAATTTAAAATAAATAATTAAATAAAATAAAATAAACTAAAACAAATTAAAAATAAAAAATAAACGAATTATAAAAAAAAAAATAAAAACATTTAAATAAAATATTAAAAAAAAAATAAAATAAGACGAATTAAAAAAAAATTTAAAAAATAAATTAAAATGAATTAAAAAAAATCAATTCGATTATATTTTAAATTTAATTGACAATTCGCGAAAGAAGGAGAATTTGTATTAATAAAATACATAACACTTGATATAAATTATATATAAAATACAAAAATCAGCATTCCTGACTATATAAAGTTAATTTTTTATTAAGTTAACATCTTGTAGACTGCTAATAAAAGTTGTAGAGCTAGTTTTTGTAATTCTAATGATAGCTAGATCAGTAAAATTAGTTAGGTAATAAAAAGTTACAAGCAATTAATATTCAAAAAATTTTATAAAACTATAGGAATCATGATTCCTGTAGTAACATAATTTATTATGTTTTATTATAAAAATCTCCCCGGTTAAGATTCTCCTTCTATCGCGAATTGTTAATTAAATAAAAAAAAAAACGTATTTATAAATAAATTAATTTGTTTAAATTTTTTTTTTTTAAATTAATTTGTTTAATTTTTTTTTAAATTAATTTGTTTAAATTATTTTTTTTAAATTAATTTGTTTAAATTATTTTTTTTTAAATTAATTTGTTTAATTATTATATTTACAAAATCGGTTTTTTTTTAAATTATTTTTTTTTATTTCATAAATTTGTCTCTTTTTTTAAATTATTTATTTATTTTTTTTTATTTAAAATTATTTTTTTTTAATCGTTTAAATTATTTTTTTTATTTTATAAATTTGTTTAAATTATTTTTTTTATTTTATAAATTCAGTTTTAAATTTTTTTAATTCATTTTATTCTATTTTTTATTTTTTTATTTATTTATTTAAATCATTTTAATTTATTTAAATTATTTTATTTTTTTAATTCGTTTAGTTTATTTTAATTTATTTTTTTAATGAAATTATTTATTTTAACTCGTTTTTAGAACCACCACTAATTTATTCGGGTGGATAATGATTCAGAAGAAAAGGGTACAAGAAGACCAAAATGGTATATATATATTTAATTTTAATTATCTTTATTTACATTAAATCAAAAACGCACTAATACTAACTATCTAAAACTCAAACCCGCACTAATACTAACCTTAATACTAATTCCGCATTACAATCTAACCTCTATTCTAATCTCACACGACTATCTAACCCTATCCCTTATCTAACACTAAAAAACGCATTAGCAACATCAATCACAGCACCACGACACCTAGCGAAACGTTAGGAAAAAACGACAAAAGACGAAACGACGAAACGACGAAACAAAGACACTCGAAAAAAGAAAATAAAACACTACAAATAAAACGGCAGTACAAGAAAATCAAAGATGTGACAAAACAACAATAGAAAAACCGCACGACAACCATACTTTATCTACAACAAGTTAATACCAAACCGACGACAAAACCAAAGATAAAACTGAAGAGCGAAAAGAAATGACAACACCAACGACAAACGGCGACGTTTAAAGAAAAAAAAGGTTGGTAAAAAAAAAAGATCTGTGTATTTTATTTTTTTTTTATGTTGATCTGTGAAATGGGAAAGTGCCTGTATGGTCACGTAACCCATCCTAAACCGGAGATCAGTCCCGACCTAGACCGGGGGTCGGATCCGAAAAATCTCACCTACACCCTGGATCTGTCATCTAACAGGTCATGGTTGAAGATTTTCAAACCGGTTTGGAACCCTAATTATGGCTTCATATCCTAAATATACAACTTTTAAAAAACAAATTCAGCATTATCATCTACTTTTTCTTGACCAACTTACAACATATGACAACTTATGTCTGTTAGACTAAAAACATATTTTACCTAGACTATATAAGATTTCTAAAGGTATAACCCCTTAATGGTTTACATTTTTAGAAGATAAAGTTACTAGTCACTCTTATGAACATACTATATACTTACATATAAACCTACCTCCTACAAACTACTATAGCTATACTACTGGACACTTTTCAAAATATGTCTTATTATATTGTTAAATAATCAAGTCATTATAGGCAAAGCTCATTATCAGCTTTACACTAATAACATACTGGCAATGTTCTTTCCAAACACAATTTACAAACTTATATCCAACTCCTCCAATTACTATATCATTATGTAGTAACTGTTCTCTTAATACTAAAATTATTAAAAACAAATATACTATTCTAATACCTACTAGCTATGCTACAAAATTCTTTGGCAGACTAAATTCTTTACAAACCAATTAATTTAAATGCTAATTTTCTAGACCTTATATACTCAATTGTACTCAGAAACCCAATTCAAATACTACCATTACCAAATCTTAATATTTCTACTACACAACTTCTTTTTATATTTGAACCAAGTCAAGCTTGTAATACTCTACAGACTTTTACAAATTATAATATAGTTTTTTAGAACTTAATTTTAATACTGATGGCTCTGTTATTAATTTAGACAATTCTCAGTATTTTATGAGAATTTGCTAGATACAATTAGATAACCAAAATATCATATACACCTTTCAAGCACAAACCAAACCAAATGCTAGCTATGTTCATTTAAAACAGAATTACTTGCAATTTTAGCTGCAATTAGTACAGCTCCCAGAAACTGTACTATCTAAATTTGTACAAACTAGGGTTGCATCAGTCTGGTCTGGTCCGGTTCGGTCCCTAAGAGGACTGTTATTATAGTGTTTATGGTCCCAGTTCAGTCTGGTCCTTTAGTCCCATAATGGTCCTTTAATGATTACATCAATCTTAATGTATACGATTTTATTGGCCAAAAATGATGTAATTATTTACTATCAGATTTAAACAAATATCATATGATCTACATTACACCTGATCAAGAAATTTGATTGGGTGATAGGAATATCACAGTTATGTTTACAAGAACTGGTCCCAGGACCAGTCCTTTAATGGTCCCACAGTCCTTATTGGTCCCAGTCCGGGACTGGTCCTGGTCCAGTCTTTTTTAGGACTGATTCATCCCTATTACAAACTCATAATCAGTTATATCTAAATTCCAAAACTTAACTAATACTATACTATTTCCAAACTTTTTAAATATCTCTTACTGGTAATTTGGAACACACTACTTAATCTAATTAAATCATTATAATCTTAATATTACTTTGTACAAAGTAGAAGCACATGAAGATAATGATTTTAACAACAAAGCTAACCAACTAGCATGCAATCATTACATAGCACTTTATCTTATTTTTAATCCAAACAACATATAATCCTCAGTATACACTAGCCTCTGTCAACTACCCAATGGAACTTTCTATATGTTGCAGCATCACTGCAGCATCAGAACAATTTGCAGAGCACAATATTGCATGGTAGACATCACAAAACTGCTTTCAACAATGGAACTCAATTTCACAACTTATTAACTAGAATGCTTCATGGTTATATATCAATAATAACCAAAAAATTAACAATTTTTTATACAGCTTTCAATCTTCTACTCTAAAATCTTTTAGAGTCTAATTTTTAACTTGAATCATTTTCTTTTTTGTATTTGTCATATTTTATTTAAAGAACTTTAAAAGCCAAAGTAAATAGGCACAGTAAAATGAAGCTAAAAAAAAGTACAATATAAGTAAAATGAAAGTAAGATTTTGAAAAAAAATTAAAAAGCAAAGGTGATAAAAAGATAAAATCAATAAAAATAATATAAATAAAAAAATAATAAAGCAAAGCCCAAAACTTAGTAAAGTACAAATACAGATATAAATATAGAACACATATAAAACTAATGATATTGTAGTCTAATTAACATCTAGTGACATTCTCTTGGGGTTATTTATTTATTTTCTGTGGGGAAATTATAATGGAGTTTACTGATAATCATAGTATGTAGATGGCCCTTCAGGCTATCCATGTGCTATAATCATTAGTAAACTCTGTTATAATTTCTACTTCTCCAGGAAATAAATAATACTAAAATTTTTGTAAAATTGAACAAAAATAATTTAACAAACCTTATTTAAATTTGATACTTTTTTTTTAAATTAATTTTATATTATAGAATTTATTTTAAGGATAGAGTAAACATTGATTATTTTTTATATGATTTATATGTAAACAAAATTTCATATAGAAAATAATATATGCTTCTAATAAAACTTTTAAAATTATATGAAAACTGAACTTTTTCAAATTTTTATATAATAAAAAAAAGCAGTTCCAGGAGTTTAGATTAGAGAGAGTTGACTATATTATTTAAAAAATCCATCTTTGTATATTAGTAAAAAAAATTTAGATAACCCCAAATTTCTTTAGATTGCACAAAAATTGTTAATTCTAATTGGTTGAATCTATATTGTTTACAATTTGATTGGATAATCACCTGATTTCATATGATTACAACGTGATCACTATCAAAAATAACCTATGTTCACTCTACCCTTAAATTTTAAAATTTTAAAAAAATTTACTAAAAAAATTTGCTTAATTTCTATTGATTTATTTTTATATATTCAAACTGGTTTTAATTGGATTTAATATATAAAAAATAAAACTGGTTCTAAACTCTAAATTACATAAAACTAGAGTATAATATTGTGAGATATTATACAATAGTAGATATACAGAGAACCCTCCCTAAGTGCACCCTCCCTAAGTGCACACCCTCTCTAAATGCACGCTTAAATTTGGGCCCAAATATATAGATAACCTCCATAAATGCACTTTTTCTTATTGTTCTCTAAATGCACGTCATTAAAGTTCAGTCCCAAGAGCGTGCATTTAGGGAGGGTTCTCTGTATTAGGCTAAATTATATAAATAGTATATATATAAGTTAAATCTAAATTTAAAATAGTTGGTAAAACAAATGATTAGAAAATTTAAAAAAGTAATCTTCTGGTAGATTGCAGGTATAATAGCTAGTATAGAACCTTTGGGCAGACTATTTCAATAGGCAACTAAAAGTTATATTTATGGCTAGTTGTACTCTTGTTAACTATAAAACTATATAATATATACAAATTTTATATACATGCCAAGTTACTAGTACAGAGAACCCTCCCTAAATGCACGCTCTTGGGACTGAACTTTAATGATGTGCATTTAGAGAACAATAAGAAAAAGTGCATTTATGGAGGTTATCTATATATTTGGGCCCAAATTTAAGCGTGCATTTAGAGAGGGTGTGCACTTAGGGAGTGTGCACTTAGGGAGGGTTCTCTGTACTGCCTTAATAAAATAAAAAATAAAAAACCTCCAATTAACCTAATAAAAAAAACAAGAAAAAGAAAGAAAAAATATAAAAAAAAGTACAAAAAGTAGTAGTCTAAACCTATTATTGTGCATTAATAAAAAATGTTAAAAAGACAATTTTATTTGTAAAGCTTTCTAACGCAGCTTAAAATACCCTGATCTAATATTTAATTAATAGGTATCCATTTGCTGTACTAAAAGTTAAATTTTGAAAAATTGGTATTAATAACTTTAAATTAAATTTATCTAATACATAATTCTATATTTATATTTTATTTTGGTATATTTAAAAATCAACTTACTTATCAAGTGTTATATTAATATTTTTAAAAGAAAAATTAGTTCTAAAAGTGCAGCTACAGTCAAAATCATAAGTGTCCCCCTCTAACTTTTTAAATTAAAAAGATACAGCTTTGAAACTTTCACAGTAAATAGTACTCAATAAATATATATCAGTGAATTTTTTTCATGATTTTTTAATTACTACAACAAAAGTTAGATGAGAGCCAACTTTTTGATTGATTTTTTTTTAAAAAAATAAAAAAACAATTGAAATTAATCAAAAATTAATAAAAAATTAGGATCAAAATCAAAAATTTCAAAAATTTAGTATGTTAAAATTCAAGCATTTTTATAGTAGTGACAAAAAATTTGAGTCGATTTGATGAGATAGTTGTTGAGAAATTAATTTTTGAATTTTAAATTTAAGTATTAGAAAGTATCATAGAAAAAAAGTTGCGCGACTAGGTTTTTATTAATTTTAATATAGAAAATAAATTATTTTCTATATTAAAATTAATAAAAACCTAGTCGCGCAACTTTTTTTTCTATGATACTTTCTAATACTTAAATTTAAAATTCAAAAATTAATTTCTTAACAACTATCTCATCAAATCGACTCAAATTTTTTGTCACTACTATAAAAATGCTTGAATTTTAACATACTAAATTTTTGAAATTTTTGATTTTGATCCTAATTTTTTATTAATTTTTGATTAATTTCAATTGTTTTTTTTATTTTTTTAAAAAAAAATCAATCAAAAAGTTGGCTCTCATCTAACTTTTGTTGTAGTAATTAAAAAATCATGAAAAAAATTCACTGATATATATTTATTGAGTACTATTTACTGTGAAAGTTTCAAAGCTGTATCTTTTTAATTTAAAAAGTTAGAGGGGGACACTTATGATTTTGACTGTAAAAAATACTAAATTATAAATAACAAAAAATTTAATTAATAAAATTTTGTTAATTTTTAATCAAGTTGTAAAGCTAATTTTTCTGATTCTAATGATAGTAAATTTATTAAAATTGGTTCAGTATATAAAAAGTTATAAGAAATTTAATTTTACTAATTTTTTACTATATTTTTACTATGTTTTACTATATAAAATATATAAAAAGACTAACTATTTTTAGATGTGTGTTACTGTAAAACAGGTTTATTTAAGCTACAGCACGGGACAGCAAAAAGCATCCAATTTTTTTGAGGGGCGCCAAATTTGAGGTAGGTAATACAATCTCTGATTGGCTAATTTTATTAAGCGCCAAATTTGGGTTATGTAATACAACTTCTGATTGGCTAATTTTTATTAAGACGCCAAAAATTGATTTTTTAATAATGAGTATTAACCAATAAAATTGCTTGCACGTGACTAGTGCCAATATGATTGGGTAATTCCTTTGCGCCAAATTTCTGTTTTACTATTAAAATTACCAAACTTTGATCTCTTATAACTCTTGTAAAAAGCAAGATATTAAAAATCTGTCTTACAGATTTGTAGTTTAGGTTATAAATAATAAATTTGTAAGAGGGATTTTTAAAATAATTATTTGTTATGAAGTTATAAGACTTTAAACAATTGTGAAAAAATTGGATGTTTCTTGCTGTCCTGTACTGTATTTAAAAAAATTATTATTTATTTTTTTTAATCAAGCCAAAATCTAACTTGGATCCAAAACAATCTAAAAATGCATTTTTTTTATTTTATTACAAGTTTTTGTATACTATGATTTTTTTAATACTGTACTAAATTTAGTACAGCAAATTTTTAGACCAATACAGCAAGTTTAAGAGTAAGCTATGCAAAATTTTTATTAATAAATATTACTGAAATTGTACAAAAAGATAGACTAATATTCAAATATATTTTGGCAAAATTTGATTAAATTTAGTTAAATAATGAATTCAAAATTAATTTTTTTAATTGTACTAAATTTAGTACAATGGCCAAACGGATACCCATTAAATAAACTAATTTGTCATAAACCACAACAGTGATTACAAAGGTCCTAAATAAAAAATTAAGAAAATTTATACCAAGGTTTTCAAAACCCACCTTGTGCTATTTATTTGCATTGCACATTTGTTAGTAGAATTGTAGCATAACAATGCCCCTATTACTGTATTAGATAAAGTTTTGAATTGGCTTAAGCAAAAAAAAAATCAAGTACAGTCGATTCTGGATATACAGAACTGCATATTCTGGGAGGTTTGTTCGGTATAGAGTGAGTTCGTTATATAGTTTACACTCTCTATACCGAATAGTTCGGTTTACCAAGTTAACCAATAAACTCGTGTGGAATCTGTACACCTTCGGAAATTTTCGGAACTTCACACTTTCAAGCTTGCGTTCCATTTCGGACTATTTCGGAACCAATATCAATACAAACAAATAGTTCGATATATCGAAATGTGTATACATAGCCCTGGGCTGGTAAAAAGGAGTTCGGTTGCGGTATATAAAGATTACTATATAAGTTCGGTATAACCAGCCTAAACTATTATAAAAAATCGGTTCTGTCTGATCTGGTTCGTTATAACCCGAGTACCCGAGTTCGGTATAAGTAGGTTCGGTATATCCAGAGTCGACTGTATATGGATTGGCCATCATGATTCCCCAACCTAAATCCCATAGAGAATGTTAGGAACGTAATTACAGTGATAGTATCATGGAGGATAAAATTGGTTGTAAACTTGATAGATTAAAAAAAGGTGTTTTTTTCGATAAGGAAGATCTTAAAAGACAATAGTCAAAATCGAAAGGATTTTCCAAGAGATGGGATGATAAGGCAGCCCTATGTACTAAAGTTAAAGTTTTTGGAGTTCCAATATAAACCCCCTTTTTTGTTAAAATGACTTAAAGGAGGTGACAAAATTTGGATGCGTCGGTTCTTCGGGCAGTTGAAGACTCAATGCCGCGAAGAATAGAAGCAATAGTGATATTAGTCACCACAAAAATTAAATAAAGAATTTTTTGTTTTAATAAAAATTCGGGTGTTACTTTTGCCGCCTACTGTACATTAATAGTCCGTCGCTATGTCATCAATAGCAACTAATATAGCTATAAATTTGGATTCGTTAATTATTATTTTTTTTCTTTATTGATTACGCTAAACACATAAAGCATTTGTAGCAACCAATCCACTATTCTTTTTCGGATGCATGTTAAATATAGTTAAAGATAATTCTTATTCGATTTCTAAATCTATAATACAATTTTTCAGTTCGACTCATCAACCCGTAGATCAATTCTTCATTTGCTATTAACCTGTTGATCAATTCATCTTATTTTAATGATGATCGTCCTGATCGGAAAGCGTTGCACGCGCGTGAATGTGTTGTGATTCGGGTGTCTCTAGCAAACGATGCTAGACATTAAACTTAATTTCATGGTTTTTTTTTTTTTTTT
>QKWP01000212.1:41975-78104 GCA_003550325.1 Gigaspora rosea | reverse complement strand
ACAATTAACTTATAGACAGTGTTTAATGCCTGATTTGGACTATTCAATTCTTGAACAGCTCCAGGAAATGCTACACAATATTAACCCATATGTTCATATCTTTCGACAAATTGCATCTATTTTACATAAAAATCCTGTTTCAAGCTTAAAATTAGTTATTATTAAAGCACATAATGAACAGCAGTATTCAATGCCTACTGCTTCAGAAATTGCAGTTCTTATGGTAGGTGATGGTCAAGAAACTGAGCCATCAAATAGAGATATTGTGCTTTACAAAGAAAATGGTAGTTTGAAGAGAATTTTACAAACACATTCTTCTTATATTCCATTACATTATGTATTACTTTTCCCATATGGAAATCCAGGTTGGCATCCTTATATTCTCACAAATAATACAGTTCATCAAGTAAATAATAATTCAAATACAGAAGATCATTATGTTACAATGATGCAGTATTATGCTTATCGCTTGCAAATACGACAGCATAATTCATTTGCATTACATTTGAGTGGGCATCTATTTCAACAATATATAGTTGATGCATATGCATGTATTGAACAAAACCATCTTAATTACTTAAAATATAATCAAAAAAAAATCCGTGCTGAGCTATATAATGGACTACAAGATGCACTTTCTGTTCATGATGAAATACCCCAAACTGGATCCCAGATTGGTCATCGAATTGTACTTCCTTCCAGTTTTGTTGGTGGACCTCGCCATATGCAACAATTATATCAAGATGCAATAACTATTGTTGGACAAATGGCCAAACCAGATCTATTTATTACAATGACATGTAATCCAAACTGGCCAGAAATTCAAATGGCTTTACTATTTGGACAAACTCCCCAAGATCGACCAGATATTTGTGCTCGCATATTTCGATTAAAATTAAAAGCTCTTCTTAAAGATATTCTTAAAAATGGTATTTTTGGTAAACCACTTGCATATATTTATGTTATTGAGTCACAAAAGCGTGGCCTTTTGCATGCATATATATTGATTGTATTGTCACCTGATGTTAAACCACGTACAACAGAAGATTATTATCACATTGTATCAGCAGAAATCCCAAATCCTCATGACCTTCCACATGAGTATGCAACTGTAGTACTATGTATGATACATGGATCATGTGGAAAATATAATACACATGCATCTTGCATGCGAGAAGGCAAATGTTTAAAAGGTTATCCAAAGCCCTTTCAAGCAGTAACTAGTCAAAATGAAGATGTCTATCCTATATATCTTCGGCTCCAAAATGGTCAAACTATTAAAGTCAAAGGAGTTGATCTTGACAATCGATGGGTTATACCTCATTATTTATATCTTTGTAAAAAATTTAACTGTCATATCAATGTTGAAATTTGTTCTTCAATACATGCTGTTAAGTACTTATTTAAATACATCTACAAAGGTTATGATCGTGCAACAATAGCACTTAATAATGATAATATTGTAGATGAGATTCAGCAGTATATTGATACACTTTATGTATCAGCACATGAATCTGTTTGGCGTTTTATGCATTATAAAATGCATGATGAAGCTCCAGATGTTATACGTTTAGTTGTGCATCTTCCTGGTCAACATTTAGTTACTTTTTCTGATGATGAACCTTTGATCAATATTGCTCAACGAGCACATAATCAAAGATCTACTTTGACAGCATGGTTTGAAGCTAATTGTGATCCAAATATTTACCAAATAGCAAAAGACTTGACTTATGCACAATTTCTTTACAAGTTTGTTTTTGACAAACGTACAAAAAAATGGAATAAACACATTAGTGGTAATACAATTGGACAAATATATTTTGTATATCCAGGTGCAGGTGAACGATATTATTTGCGCATGCTACTCAATGTTGTAAAAGGTGCACAATCTTTTGAGCATCTATGTACTGTAAATAATATTCTCTATCAAACATTTAAAGATGCATGTCGAGCATTAGGTCTTCTGCAAGATGACTTAGAATGGGATCAATGTTTAAAATAAGCATCAGAAATTAAATCAGGTTACCAACTACAACAATTGTTTGCAACAATTTTGCTAAATTGTTATCCAACACAACCTGAACAACTCTGGATTAAGTATAAGCATAATTTAGGTGATGATATACTTTATAAACTGCGCCTTATATTATATAATCCAAATCTTCAATTGACACAACAAGAAATTGAAACCTACACATTGCATGAGTTAGAAGATATTCTTATGCAACAAGGCAAATCATTAAAATATTTTCCTAATATGCCAATTCCTACTACTACATGTAATCATGCTAATTGATTACTAAATGAATAATTAAATTATAACCAAGATATACTTCGTATTTATCTTGATCATAATCTTCCATGTCTTATCGAAGACCAACGACGTATATATAATGATGTAATAAAAGCTATTGAACAAAATATTCCTATATATATCTTTGTTGATGGTCCTGCAGGTTCAGGAAAAACATTTCTCTACAAAATTTTGTTAGCAAAATTTCGTTCAGAAAAAAAATTGCACTTGCAGTTGCTTCTTCTGGAATTGCCTCATTATTACTTGATGGTGGCAGAACAGCACATTCTTGCTTCAAAATCCCTATTCAATTAAATGAAGATTCAACATGTAGCATATCTTTACAAACAGATTTAGCTAATCTCTTAAAGGAAACTGTTTTAATAATTTGGGATGGAGCACCTATGCTACACCGTCATGGTTTTGAAGCTATTGATCGAACATTTCGTAATATAATACACACAGTTGATCCAAGATTAGAGCATATATTATTTGGTGGAAAGACTATTGTCTTTGGTGGTGATTTTAGACAAATTCTTCCAATTGTTCCAAAAGGTAGACGAGAAGATATTGTTAATGCCTGTTTATGCCTGTCTTATTTATTGCCACATATTAAAACAAGAAAATTAATAATTAATATGCGATTATATAAGTCAGCTAATATTTCAGATATAGCAGCTCAATCTGAATTTGCTAATTGGCTGCTTCAGGTTGGTGAAGGACTTATTCCTGAAGTTCAACCTGATAGTGGGTTTATACGCTTGCCTTCTGATATTGTTATTCAATCTGATACACCTCAAAATTTAATAAATTTTGTGTATTCTGATTTGCAAACCCATGTTCGAGATTCTACATACTTTACAGAAAGAGGTATTCTTAACCACTTAATCATGATGTTGATATGCTTAATATGAAAATTCTTGCCCAATTTTCTGAAAATGAAAAAACTTACTACAGTGCAGATTTATTAGATAAAAATTCTGAAACATATAATGCAGTTCATGAAAGTTTATATTCTACAGAATTTTTAAATTCATTAAATTTTAGTGGATTACCTCCACATAAATTAACACTTAAAGTTAATGCTCCTATAATATTATTGCGTAATATTAATATAGCTGATGGTTTATGCAATGGAACTCGCTTAATTTGTAAAATTCTTCAAGATCATGTTATTGAAGCAGAACCTATTAATGGCCCTTTGGCTGGTAAACGGGTCTTCTTACCTCGCATAACTTTGTCTTCTGCAAGTACATCTCTTCTATTTGTACTACAATGCAGACAATTTCCATGCAAACTTGCATTTGCCATGTCTATTAATAAGTCTCAAGGTCAAACAATGAATCATGTTGGTTTGTATCTTCCATCTCCTGTTTTTTCTCATGGACAATTATATGTTGCATGTTCAAGAGTAACTTCTCGCCAAAGATTACATATATATCTTGGTAAACCTGAAATTGAAGGATGCACAAAAAATATTGTTTATCCAGAAATATTTCAATAATTGTTTTTGTTTTATATTAATATAATTTATTAATTGATCTGATTATACTTTAATTTTCACAAATAAACAATTTTCAAATTAATTTATAATATAATTAACTATCAAACTTATTATATTTTTAAATTCATTAAAAAAATTCTTATTTAATATTATAAAATTCACTAACTCTTTATAACGTATTTATGTTCACATAATAGAAAATTACAAACTTTTGATTATATTTCTAAACTTATTAAAAAAAAGGTTGTCTGTTACTTAAATAATTTTATTAAAACTGCTTATCAAAATAAAAAAAAAACTTAATAAATATCTATTTTATTTTTATTTAACATATTATAAATTATATAATAATCTAAAAAAAAATAAAAAAAGTTTGAATTATCTTTCTTATTAATTTATATATCATCAAATTAAATTTTAATCTTATTGTTACATTATTCTAATTAATTAAATTTCAATTGATTTTATCTTTATTATAAAATCATACTATCTCATTTCATTAATACATGATATCATATTATCTACTCATATCTATTCTATTTACCATGTTATATATTAATCAAAATGTTATCTCGCAAAACCCTAATATATATATATATATAAACTATAAACTATCAAACTAAAAAAAAATTTTATAATTAACATACATATGTTCTATTTTTTTAAGCATTTACATAACCAATTTATTAAATCACCTAATAAGCTAAATATAAATATGATAAGCTTGAACATCATTACTCCAATTAATTGTAATCATCAAACATCAGCTCCATTGCCATCATATCATGTTAAAAGAATTAACTCTATATTAAAAATAATTACAAAAAAATGGGTGGCGCTTCGCGCCACCTATTACGCTAGTACTGTATATATTTATCCGAAACACTGAAAAAAAATAATAAAAAGTGATAAAAATTGATCCTGAAAAATCAACGATCAAATTGAAATTTTCTTAAATTGAACCTGTCATCTCACGCAAATTGCGTGTAGCTGCGATAGTTTTGTCGTTTCGTGCAAGATACATGCAGCATCAATGGAAAAGTGTAACTAACACTAATAATAGAGTTAACGGAATATCATGCTCTGTTGCACTTCGAGTAGAATCCAAATAAAGTTGGAGCGATCCAGACAGTGTTTTGAATCTCTAAAAGTCCAATAATTTGATTGATTTCGCGAATCATGTGATATCGTTCTATATAGTGTATTATAAAATATTCTTAGTAATGAATAATTTAATTTTTCGTACGATGTATCAGTCATCTCACACTAGTCGCGCAAAACCTCGGGTGCTATGGCTTCGTCATCTCGCACAGAACATAAAGATGGTAAGCGTCAGAACACAAAACCTATTGTAAAATGCCAAAGATTTCCGTATAATGATGACAATTTCCGATTTTTCAAAGTCGGAAATTCTCCGGTTCTTTAATATTTTTTATACACGCAATATAAATCATTCAATAGTTTAATAATATTACTTCCGATTATGATTTCTAAGTTCCGTTTCGGAAAAATATCGCCGGAAAAAAAGCAGATTGGGAAATTTTGTGCCCTGGTAAACGTTTTCAGATGCAATGGTTTAAATCAGGTTTAACATTGTTTTAATATAAGGTCATAAGTTATGTTACGATAATTACAAACGAACACGCGTAGCTTTGTAAAATAATATTTGCGAAATAAATAAATGCCATTGTTGAAGCTAAAATTATCCGATCAGAAATAGTAGGTTTCAGTTTCAGCTATTAGCAACCACAATCACCAATGGTTTAAATTATTTACCATCCCAGTAGTACATATGGTGGTTAATCGTGTGACTATATAGTTAACGGTAAAATAATAATCCCGCAATAAAAGCGTCAACCGTGATGATCAAGATAATATTATTGAATATCCTAATTGATAGATTAATGTGTTGATAACGTTTATTGATTTTTTTTTTTTATTCACAAAACAAATCTACAGGAGTTTTCATTTTTTTATATTATCTAAAAATATCTATAGTATAATAAAGTTTTAAATTCTGAAAAATTAAAAATTAACCAATTAATTCATAAAAAAGAAAAAAAAAATTCTTTACAAAAAAAAAGTCCGCAGCTGCCTAACCAAATAGCATATCTATTAGTATTAATGCCAAAATTATATCTTTTTGTTTATTAGGATCTTTTTTAAAACTTTAAAAAAAATCAGATCCGCTTACTATAATACAATTTTTGTTTCTTAATAAATACGTTTGGATATAAACTAATAATATTAATGACTTAATTAACTTAATAGCCAGCTGCCAATCCATTTTTCCTAAAATCGCTTGCAGCTATTTATGTTTAAAAAAATAAAGGGTATAGTTAGTTGAAATTTATTTCTTGATAAAGAAACCCAATTTTTTAGTAAATGTTTATTTACCGTGAATTGTTCCATTTTTAAACTTTCTAACTATTTGAACTACACCTGCGTATCTTCTATCATAAACATTATGTAATTGTATCTACAATAAAAAAAAAAAAAAAAAAAAGTTAAATCTAGATTCTAACTTGATTAATAAAGATATAATTTCGTGAAAAGTACTTACGATATGTCCAATCTTTAACAAATCATTAACCACATCATAATCGAACCCAGAATCCATTTCCACCTAATAAAGAGCAATTCAAATTATTAAAGAAAGGACTAATATGAAAATAAATGAATTAATCAAATGAGAACAAAATATTTACCACATTTGGTAATAGTTGTTGGTGGACTCTAGGTGCATTAACAGCAGACAAAACATCCATATTAAAATCATATACATTTGTCAACGCCTATAAATTTTACAACAAAAAATTTTACATAATACATAAATATATTTATATATATTAAAAAAAAAACTTTATAAAATTTATTTAAAATTACCTGTAAAACGCTGGTAAGGATTCTTGTACCACCACTACCACCAATTACTAATTCCACCTCTCCATCTTCATTTTCCATTATTGTTGGAACTGTTGATGACAGAGGCCTCTTTCCAGGTTCTAAATAAGATAACATTTTTAGTAAAACACGCAAGCATCTACTTATATTACTTAAATTAATTCCGAACGGGCAAACTTTCGACTCTGGTTAGTTTATTCTTTATCCAGTATCTAGACGAATTTGCCTGGTGCGTTCGGTTAAAATTTATAAAAATGACCTACCAACAAAATTATAAGGTGAAGGCCATAATCCAAAAATATTTGGTTCACCGGGAACTGCAAAATCATTCATTTCGTTATTAAGAATTACACCAGTATTACGATCTAGAACACGTGCACCCCAAATTTGATTAACCTATTAATAAAAAAAAAAAATTAATTATATGAAGGTATAATGATATAAAAATAGAAAAAATTTTAGAATATTAAAATGTAATTACTGTAGAGGTAAAAGACACAGCCATATTATTAACATCGATAACAGAAATGTGGGTTGTTCCATGATCTTCAGAAAAATCAAAAATTGGATCATAATGGTTTGGATTATATGTGTGGGTCTATAAAGATATTAAAGTAATAATAAATTAATAATAAATTAATAATACGAACAAATACGTACTATATTCAATATAAATATATGCAAGGTCATTACCTCTGAAACATTATGTCGTACAGCTGCAGCAAATTTTTTTGAAATAATTTCTTTTACACGATCATTGTGTTCTTTTGGATTTTTGAACTACATATCCAAATGAATGTGACATTAATTTTTGTATGAATCGGTAACAAAATTCAGATAATAATAATTCAGAAATTATTTAGTAAACTTACGAATGCAGGATCCGCCAATTCAGTACGTCGGGCAAAACCAACTAGAAAAGAAAAAGGTTATAAAATATCGTTATGCGACTTGAGTTACGATATATATAGCAATTCTTTTTAGTATAAGAAAAAAGATTTACATTTTAACGTTTCAACGATTCTGAAAGATCGTATAAAAAGGAATAATTATTAAAAATATTAAAAATATTAATATTAAAAAAGATAATAAAATAATATATAAATAAAAATAATTACCTTTGAAGATTAGTGCCATCAAGCCCATTTTGAGACATATTATATCCTTCCAACAAATTCAACATGAATATTAATGCAGGTCCACTTGTAGGTTCTGGAGAAGTTATTACCTATAAAGATTAGATTTCAGTATAAAATTCAATTCAATATAAAATTCAATATGCTGTATAAAATTTTTATAAATATACAAATAACTCACTTTTCGTCCGCGATAATATCCAATGACAGGTTCGCGAACAATAGGTTGATAATTAACAAAATCTTCATATGTCATATTTCCACCTTGAGCATTAATTTCTTTGACTAATGATTTTGCAATTTCACCCTATAAATAATTAAATAAATAAATAAATAATTAATTGCAAAGAAATAATTTAATAAATAATAGCAAATAAATAAATAAATAGCAAATATATAAATACATTAAATATGTATTATATATGTATTATGTATTATATATATCTATTTAAATATTCAGATAAATACAATAAACATTTTAAGAAATGAAATTAATTACTTCGTAAAATTCGGTATAGTTATTGGCAATAGTTTCCAAAGTATTTGAAAAATTAAGTCGATATACTATGTCTCCTTCAGTTAACAAACGTCCATGTGGTGAATAAATATCATGATATGATGGAATACTCAATATTACTTTTCTATACGACTACAAAATTACAAAGTTTAGTTAGAATTATTAAAATTTAAGACAATAATAGTAATTCAAAATTACCTTTAATCGTATAGCCAATTCTGGAGGAACAGGAAATCCATAACGACTTAATTTAATTGCTGGCTCAAAAAGTCGCTTCCATGGTAATTTACCATATCTAAGTTTATAAAAAAGATTATTTAATGGAAAAATTGATAATTAAGAGCAAAAAAAATTTGATAAGTACTTTTCATGTGCAAGTTTCATTCCACGAATTTCACCGCTAACAGAGAATAAAGAATTAGTTAATTATTAAATATTAAATATGTATTAATCATTAAATATAATTTAAATAAGAATTTAAAAAACTCACGGAACACCAACAGCAAGACCACCAATTGCAGACAAAGTATGATTCTTTTTATACATGTCATGTCTGGCGGCTTTTGGAGCAGTTTCTCGGCAATCAATAAAATCAGCAGTTCCATTAGGCAAACGAATCATCATTAAGCCACCACTAAAAAAACGAATTAATGAAATATTGAGAAAAAGAAACAAAATAATATAATATTACACGAACAATCCATACCCTCCAATTCCTGCAGAAAATGCATTGATCGTGCCAACACATAATTGAGTTGCAATTGCAGCGTCAACAGCTGACCCGCCCTCTTTTAGAACTATAAATGAAATAATAAAAGTCAATATATGAAAAAGTCAAATTTTAATTAGAAAAAAAAAAAAAAATTTAAATAAATACCATCAACACCAATAGCAGAGCAATTCACTAATTCAGAAGCAACGGCACCATGTTTAGCGACAATAAGGTTAGGATCACCAACAATTATACCATCGAGAGCTGATGTAATATTTAGATGATAAATTTTTTAGATGAAATATTTTGATGTATAATATATCCACTTTTTGTTGTTTTTTTTTTTGATGATTTATTATTAAAATTAAAACTCATCTTTTTTTTAAATGAAAAACCCCATCTCCAATGCAGTTTTAAAATATGTAAATTTAGTTAATTTAAACATTGACACTTTTACTAAAAAGTGGATATTTTTACGCCATCAAATAGTTTTATAACAAAAAAAGAAACAGGACATACCATTATCCGTAGGAAATTCAACAAAAATTAAACCAAATAAAAGTCCAACACAAATCACTAAAGCAAAAATCTTCCATAATGAATGTTGCCGAAATGATTTATCATCATTATCTTCGGACCGACGACCATCTTCAACGTCTCCGATAGAATGATAATTATTAGTCATACTCTTGATGAATTTGACAATAAATTATGTTAATTAATATTATCAAAAAAATTTTTCGTCAGATTAATTTTTCTTCAAATTAATTTTTTTTTTTAATTTTCTTTAGATTTAAACAAAGCAAATTCTGTTAAAGAATTTCAAGAATTAAGAGGGCGGTCTTTTTTTAAAAGCAGTGAAAGGAGGGATTGCTAGGAATTTTTGTAATGGAACAGACGAATAAAGGATGAATATTAAGGGGGAAACTTGGCAGACGCATTATTTTTATAACGATCTTGCTGATCGTAAAAATGTGACCAAACCTGGAACACACATTATTTTCGCTTTGAATTTTCGTCCCGATAAATTTGATACGGATTTGATATATTAAATTAATAATAATAAATAATAATATAAATATAAATATATACATTACTGTAATATTGAATAATAAGAATTCCCAACCGGTAATAGAGGTAAGAATAACCGCATTGTGTGACCTAATGACCAATTAATATGCATACTCCTTAGGAAACAAACAACTCGTGACGACACATTGCAACGTATAACGCATACATTGTGACAATAGTATGTATATCTGATATATATTACAGTATTACAGTATTATTATATTTATTATAATATGAGTATAAATTAGTAATCAAGGAATAGCATGTGATAACCTACTATTTCCTTTTCAAGATTTAATCGATCGAGTGACTTTCCACCACTTACCCATTGGCTGTTTTGAGAATAATTAGAGTTACTGTAAAAGTGGCAAAAAGTGGAATATCCCACGAAAATCAAATGTAATACATATGATGCAGTCTTGCATATAAATTCAATTTGGTTTAAAAAAAGACGGTTTTTTTTTTCTCTGATTGTTTGAAAAGAATGAAGTAAATAGTAAACTTACTTTTTATGAAAATTTATAAATTATACGTATACGTATACGTATACATATACGTATTATACGTATACGTATAGATTTTTATCGATACCTGGATACGTAATTATTGATATGTATTTTATATATGTTTGTTTACTATTTTGGCTAATCAATATTCCGCGTACATCCGATGCAACAACATAAGCCTAACACATTTTCAGTAAAATCTTTTTCTTATTAATCTTTTGCAGATTTCGGGGCTGATGTTTTTTTTGATCATGAGAATAACCAACCTGCCACATATTTCATATATTTGATAAAAAAACCCTTGATTATTCGTAACAAAATAATATTTTACTTGTATTCTTACATCACATCACATTACATTAACAAGATTTTTTTTTGCATATATAGATATATTTATTTGCTTACTTATTTATTTATTTTATTTATTTAATTTATTTATTTATTTAATTTATTTATTTATTTAGTATTCAAATTACAGAATTACAGAATTACAGAATTACAGAATTACAGAATTACAAAACTACGATACCAGATACATACATACATACTAATACCGATCGCATATGAAAAACATGAATATCTTTGTCATCTATGACATATCAGATATCTATATCATTATTATTAATTAATCTATTAATTAATAATTTCTTTCAAATATTATCATCGTTCCCTAAAAATCCCAAATTCCATCCCATACATCTTCAAAGTTCTTAATAACAATTCCAACCCCTAACAACATCTTATTGAATAAATTAATACAAATAACAAAAAGTAAAGGTGGAACGCATAAAATTATCAAAGTAATAATGATACAAAAACTTCCAATTGCTGAGATTATCATACAACTTAAAAGGACGGTAAGTGCTAAAATCATAGATGGAATTGATTGAACAACAAAAAAGGCATAGATTAGCCAATGAAAAGGTGGAAAGTTGTTCCAAATTTTTGATAATGAATCTGATTGTGCATCGAATTCCCAATGAAATAAAGTTTCTTGTAAAGGATGTGTATCGATCATTTGTTATTATTGCAAAAGTGTCTTGTAATAAATTTCTTATAATTCTTTTTTTCTTATCATTACAATAAAAATTCGTACATTTTTATAAAAATTTTTTGTTAAAATTTCTAAAAGTAAAATTTTCATTTATCTGATTTTTTGACTTTATTTGATTTCATTTGATTCATTTGATTCATTTGATTTCATTTGATTCATTTGATTCATTTGATTCATTTGATTCCATTTAATTCATTTGATTTCATTTAATTCATTTGATTCATTTGGTTCATTTGTTTGATTCATTTGATTCGTCTGATTAATGCGATAACTAGTACTTATTTCGATTACGACTCTGGTACATGTATGTACATACGTAACACGTGCGTGGTATCTTATAATGATATATATCTCGATTTAATTATCATTAACAATGATAAACGGGTTTTTATTATGTAATTTATTACTACATGCTGCATAAACTCGTTAGATGAAATTATTACCGGTAATAATATATGACGAATTAATAATTAAAAACTTCGATAGAAAGAAATACAGTATATCTTTCTTTTTAATATATAAAAGAATTCTATTCTCACTCGGGTTAAAGTCAATAATATTCACGTGACTAAAATTAATATTAAAATAGAAGAAATTCCCATTATTAGTATAGCATCGTAAATAATTTTACAGTAAAATTGTATACGTTGAGTTTGTCATTATAATCTATGATTTAAAAAAGTTTTTTTTTGGGTACACTATGAAATTCTAAAAAATTTTAAAACAGCTTAATTACTTCTCTTTCCTTGGAGAAATTTATAATAATATTATTATAAATATTACGATCACTATCTATCGATTACAAATCCTTTAAATCACGTTCTTATATTTACAAGTTTCAATTCCTGATAGTAACGATAACGATAATAACTATGATAAGGAGAATGCAATTAGAACTTGATTTACAAGTTTTCAGTTTTCCTGTGACATCATAATTAGTCTAATGATGGTCACACAACATAATGTCGAGCTGGACAACATTAAAAACTATCTATAAAAAACGCTAATAAAAAATGTCAAATAACGGTAATTTGGCAAATGACACGTTGTGAAAGGCTGGATTGATACCGGAATTGGGAAATATGGGTCACACAAATCTTAATGCTTTCTTTATTACGTCACGAATCTCTGAATTAAGTTTTATTAAAAAACTATCAATTCACTTTACAACTACTAATTCAAAGTTCTTATCGGGGGATTACTAGAGATAAGCACCAATCGATGCTGAACTTTGAGTTCCTTATTGAAGGTGAGTTTTTTATATACTTTTCAAGTTTGATCTTAATTTGTCGATCACCTTTGATGCTCCCTAGCTGATAAAAAGTTAATTTCGGCCCGGAAATTAATGTAATACGGGCCAAAAAATTTTGTAGATCACGGCCGTTAGCCAATTAAAATCGAGAATCTGCCGTAACCAATCAAAATAGTAAATTATTATCATGTGAAAATGATTAACCAGTAAAATCATAAAATGAAATGAATCGAATTAAAATTTTTGTTAAAATTTCAAAATAAATGCCATTAAATATTACTATTACAGTATTAGATAAGTAAATATCTATATATTAATTTAAATTATTTTAACTTTTCTATTTTATTTTATTTATTTACAAAATCTCAAATGTTTTAATTCACATCTTAATTCTATGTCAAAATTCTATATCTACTCAAATTTCTAATATTTTACATTATACTGTCTTACATTATAAAATTGATATTCTAAAGAGAAACCTTTGTGATTTTAATAAACATCATGCGTGTAGTTTATATAAACTTCTCATCGTATTACAGTATTATAAAAGATCCTATTAATAAATACTGTATTAATAAATCGCATAGTTAATTAATATTATTCGTTACTTTCAATTTTCACAAGGATTTTTATACATATAATAAAAAACATACCAACTAATTTCTTCCTTTTACTCTATTGTTATTAATTGTTATTTTAAGTTTGTTGCCTTTTTTTTTTTTTTTTTTTTTGCGCAACAAACGAGATTTGATCAACGTATTAGTGATAATTTCAACCAATGAAGTGTAATATGAAAGTTGTGGGATTCAGAGGGTTTAATCAATTTTCTTATAAATACTTCAAGTTTTACTTAATACGCTTTTGAACCCGAAAAAAGTATTGTAAAACGTATAAAAAAAATTTTTTTTAATTCATTTGTGAAACATCTACAAAATCGGGGCATTCGGGACGTTCCTACCTCGAACCACAAAGCGGCACGTGCCGGCACACTATTAGATCATAGCGCCCATGGCACTATCTTTAATAGGGCACATGCCGGCACTTGCAGAACCCTAGTATACGTTATTTTTATCCGGCAATTTATGATCAAGGAGTTCTCGGCTTGAATATCCATGATTACATTGTAACACATGAAAAACGAAGAATATTTGTATTAAAAGTTTAAATGTTGAATTATTTTCATTAGTAAAATATTATAGACCAATTGATTAGCAATATTATTCTGCACCGAAAAAAAAATAGTATTTACGTACGTACGTACGTCGTAACAGGGAGGTATTTAGTAAAGAATTACTGTACGACAGTATAGATTCGGACGGACATACATACTAAATTTTGATCGTACGTACAGTACGTACGTACGGTTAATGTAGACTTGTAAAATTTAATTTTTATATGTAACCCTTTTGATGGTTAGAGTTTGGATAAGCGTTAATAGTCTTTTTTCGGGTTGAATTAGTAAGAAAATTATCATTGATTTGACGATTTTTCTGTACGTACGTAATACTGTAATATCATGATTTCTACACGTCCGTCCTAATTTGCGTTTCGGTACCTTACTACTTTATTATATACTCGTAACAGTAACAGGGAAACATGACCTGACCGCAATTCAAAAACGTGACTCAAAGTCATATGACTCAAAGTTCCGTTAAGAATTATAGGAAGAAGTCTCTGGGATTCAAATTGTGAAAAATAAAATTGTAGTCATGTAATGAGTATCAATTACTCATAGTTAGTTGTAAATTCCCCTGATACTCTAAATAACTATAATGCTAAGATTCGTAATCCATAATGTAGAACTATATAAACCCATCGATTTCATGTAACTTGAGAGAATAGATGAGGATAAACAGTAAGAATCATAATTAATAAAGACTATCTAATGATAAAATTATAATTCTAGTGGTAGTAGGATCCTCGATTCTCGGACAAAATCATTATGTTTTCTTTCAAGTAGCCTTTGTTTTTTTTTGGTTGTGCTTTTGCCATCCACACTTTCACAGCTGAGAGCTAAACCATCTGGGCTATAAGATTCAATTCCTTTTTTTCACCTGAACCAACATAATCATTCTCACTTATCAGTTCTGACAGTATCTAATCATCCAAAAAAAAATTTTGATTATGATATATTAACCTTTTGCAATATAATATTCGCAATTGATAATTATATTGACTATACTGATAAATTATTTGTCCAATTTATTTTTATTGATGCTTGCAAAAAAAAAAAGGCTATAAAAAAATTTTTTTTTAGAATATATACGTTAATACAGTAATACAGCATTTTAAATCTAAACTCAATGGTGTAACCTTACTCATACTTTTCTTTTAAAATAAATTACATTTTGAAACTTTATATTTAATAAAACCTTAGATTTTCTGAATCCGAAATCCTTTTTCAGGATCCTAAAAAATCTTGTTAATGATAATGCGAAAGGGTAGACAATGCAAAAACACAAAATTATACACAACAAGACCTTAGTTTTCTAGATATGAAATTCCTTTTTTTGTGTTCCTAAATACATACTATCATAGTAACAATGTTACAATACCATTGAATGAGAGGACGATAATGAATCATCCAGCGCGACCACCAAAAGATGCTGTGAAGTAATTAGACAGTTGGCCTGCATTAACTTATTTTAGGCCGATGATCTTCAAAATGTAAAAAGAAAAACTTAAACCTTCGTTATGGTAAAATTGATCCGGGAATAATTTTACTTAATGGGACGGCTGTAGTTTATTTCGCGTGATTTTGGTCCGGTTGTGCCATGACTACGTCATAGCGTTTTGATGCAATATATACAGTAATTATTTAAAAACAAAAATAATTTTAATATTAATTCACAATTTGTGACTATTGCGTTTACCCGTATACATATCCATAACGTCCGGTATGGCAAATATTACTTTTACAACATGAACAGTCCTTAGTTTTGCAGTTTGTTCAGTTACAAATGCATTTGCTCTAAATTTGCTCTGACTTTTTGCTTGTTCTGTTGCCTGTTTCTGAATCATTATTATTTTGAGATAAAAGTGTCAAGTGGAATAATATCAAGTGCCGGCTGGGTGTTCATTAGTGCCCAGTAATTCTAATTCATTTGCTGGATACCGGCAATAAAATCAATATCTTTGCTAGACCTATATTACATATTTATTATTAAAAATATTATTTTTTTTTTAATTTTAAATAATAAAATAATACCTTTAGCCATGTTTCTTCCTGGCTGCTATGTTCCGTATCCCGATGAGCTTGACAAATCACAACATAATATTCTTCGATAGGAATAATTTTCAGGTTTAATATTTAGTCTTCAATATTTCCAACTTTAACTACCGGTACGTAGATGTATGAAGAACCCAATATTGAACTTTGGGTTTTCATGTGTACTTGTAAAATGTCAAACAACGATTAATTTTGAATTCATAATATTTCTTTCATTTTTTTTCGATTATTCATTTGCTATCGTATTAAAGGTTTAGGTGAAAGAAATGAAAAAACTAACCAATTATTTGAAGTCATATTGAACGAAAAAGATATGTAATTGAATTTGGCATACTTTCCTGAGATGTGATCACGAATTTACGTATCTTTGTAGTCAAAATTTTCAAATTTTAGGTAGTTCATAAATTCATTGAAATGAATTGCGCAACAAATTAGGCAAGGAACACGGGATCGAAAAATGAATTGGCGGTACTAAGTCATTTATTTAAGAAATTATGGATGCGTTTTACATGGTGAATACAAAAAAATTCCTAATTACAAAATATACATTAATATTATTTAATATTAAATATGTTCGTTTAATTATGCAAATTTTCGCTGGCATTGCATTTAGCAAAGAATGTAATGATTTATTTTTTCTTTGCCTATATTTTTTGTGTTTCAATTTTTTTACTTTTTTGCTTTTTAATTTTTAATTTTTTTTTTTCGCTTTTTAATTTTTGTCATTCTTTTCGTTTTGTTAATTTTTTTTTTATATTTTTCATTTTTTTTTTTCTAATTCATTTTTCATTTTTATTTAAATTTGTTTCTTAATTCACTTTTATACATAATTTCAAACCGGCATTTGTTAATTTTAATTTAAAATGACATATTTTCAATTAATAATTGGCATAATTAAAAAATGAAGAAGAACTTATATATTCTTTACATACATTCTATATGACCTACATGACAAAATTGATATTATAAATTGACATGTCATTTTTTTTAACTTCATCCGTATTAATTCAGGTCAAAATTTGTTATAGTTATAGGAGTAACATAAACTGATACTGTATAAGGTAATTTGACGAATTTGGATATCTCGTGATCTAATGATCATAATCGAATAATTTTTATACTGTTCAATTCTGATCACTGGATTACAGCACAACATCATTATTTGCCAGGTTTACACTTTGTCAAAATTCCTCTCAAGGAGCATTTTTGCGCAGCATATAATCGATGATATGTCGTGATCCAGTAATCAAAATCAGATGATTTTTATACCATTCAATTCATCTCAATTCTGGTCACTGGAACATACTAGATATTATCAATTCTCCAAATTGCCCTCACTTCTCTAAAATTTAAACTTTTTATATATCTGATATTACTAATTTTATACAAAATAATTCTAAATCATGTATAAAGTTTAATACAAAAAATAAAAAAATTTTAATATTAGGCCACACAAAGTTAATTTTTCGTTTTGCATTATGATACATGGGTTTCAAAATTCCCGGTCGGTCGGTCGGATTTGTTTTTATTAATCTGTTATAAATTAATAGTCTTATGTTGTATCCAAGGCCGCTCAAAGTTAATTTTACGCTTTGTATAACACGGAATCAAAAAATTGGTGTTGGCAGTCAGATTTTTCTATCGGACCTATCGGACATCTTCGGCAAACTAAGGTCTCCATCGGGTGATACCGGAGTAATTTATGGAAAAAATTAAATAGCAATAGCAAAAATAGAATAATTGGCATAATTGGTCTTAAAAAATTATTGGAAAATTGAAAATGGGTCGGCGGGTAATGCAAAACGAAAAATTAACTTTGTGTGGCCTTAAATAAGTTTTTATATTGGTTATTTTAACTTCGCCAAATTACCCCTTTCTACCTTATATGATGCCAGAAGGACAGTCACGCAATTTTCTCGTGATATGGTTGGCAAATAAAAATGTATTTTGATAGTATTTTCTAAAATATTAAAACCTTTACAATTTTTTTAAAAAAAATCGATCGTTAAATTTATGTGTACAGGAATGAGCTCTACAAAGTTAACGGGCAATTTTTTTAAAAATTATTTATGAATTTTTGTTTAAAAAACTGACCTTAAGTTTGTGAAGCTCTCACTCCGGTCGTCCATAAAGTTATCGATTGATTTTTTTTTGAAAAAAAGAAAATTGAATCTAAAAAGTTTTAGCGTTTTAAAAATACTATATTTTTGACGCAGTATGTCGAAATACATTAATTTTATTGGTCAACCACAATCACGAGAAAATTGCGTGACTTTTTTTAATTGTTTGAATTAATTAAATAATTTTATAAAGATCGACAAATTTGAATAATAAATTGTATTTTATTTGACATGTTATAAAATTTACCGATATTTACGCATAAAGTTACTAGATTTAAAATTTGCTGTATTTAAACTTAGCATAATCTCTCACTCAACAAGTTTACTGCAAATTTTAATAAACGGACGTTCAATATAAAAATTCTGGATTTCTAATAAGCCTACAATATTACGGATTTTATAAATTTTCTCCAATGAATTACGTGTATAGTAAATATAAATTTAGATTCAATCTAATATTTTTACAAAAACATGTTAAAAGATCAATTTTATATTTACAGTAATTAATGTAATTTACAACTGCTTATATAGCTACATATTTTTATATTATAATTTATTACTATATTACATTTTATTGTATAATTTTTATATTTAGATTGTTTGATGTTAAATTATAGCAAATATTATTCAATTTAATATTCAAAAAAGTCAGGTAGAGTTCTTACAAAGTGCATCTGCCAATACTTTTTCTCCTTCTGATCTAAGATTATTATTTTCAAGATTCAAAGTAGTCAGCGTGGAGTTCTTGCAAAGTGCATTTGCTAATATTTTTCCTTCTTTTGATCCAAGATTATTTGAACAATGATTCAAAGAAGTCAGCGTGGAGTCTTTGCAAAATGCATCTGCTAATGCTTTTCCTCCTTCTGATTTTATCCAAATATTCAAAGAAGTTCTGCTAATGCTTTTTCTCCTTATGATCCAAGATTTTTAATTATTACGAAAATTTAAAGAAGTCAGCGTGGAGTTCTTGCAAAGTGCATCTGCTAACGCTTTTCCTACTTCTGATCCAAGATTATTCTGACCAAGATTCAAAGAAGTCAACGTGGAGTTCTTGCAAAGTGTATCTGCTAATGCTTTTCCCTTCTGATTCAAAATTATCCGACCAACATTCAAATCTTCATCGTGGAATTCTTGCTAAGTGCACCTGACGTTTTTTTCTAAAATACTCCAATAAAGCCTCATCAATCTCAATTACTCTTTCAACATTTTCTGATAAATGTTTAGAATCATAATCCTTTTTTCAATTTTTTTTTACATCTTGAAAAGGTTTTATTAATATAATTAGTTAGTATTTATTTATTAATAACTGATAAGTTTAGACTTTTTTATAACAATGAACAACTTGATATGCTTTTCATGTCTACTGATTTTTTGAAATAAGTAAATGCATTATGTTCACCTTTTCAACACCAATTCCATTTGGTAACACACATCAAGACTATCATTTCAGCAGATTTTTAATAATAAACAAATGCTTTATACATATTTCCAATTATAATCGATAGCTATTGCAACTTCAAATGTTTTATCAGCATGCCAAGTATTTGTGGTGAACGAATGCTTTTGTTCGTCTTCTTCAACTTCAGTTCCATATTCACAACATTTTGCAACTTTGATATATTCCATCAGAGTAACCATTTCTGCTGCTTTTTGATAATTAAGAAAGGCATTATTTTATCACCAATTCCCTTAACATAACAACAACGAGCGCTAGAAATTCCATCTATATTTCTATGTTTTGGCATAACTTTGATTACTTATATACATTAACTTGTTTTCCTAAAAGTTTACATTTAGAGTATTGTTATCAAAACCAAATTTTCCCAGAACTTGCAAACCAATCTATGCCCAGTAACAAGGAATCTTCATGTAATTCAATCTCTTGTAAGTAAATAGGTATTATAAGATCTTGTAGTATTAGTTTTATGCTACTAATGATGCCAAGAGCCTTGGTTCAATTACTATTAACTGTTATTACAACAGTTCTTATAGTTTATTGATTTTTAAATTTAATTTTTCCATCAATTATCATAAGATAATGCTAATTGCAACACCCAAATCCAAAATAGAAACAACATGTGTACTGCTGCATAAAAAAAACTACAAATACGAAAAGCTTGAAAAGTATAAAACATGCAACCCTTCAAGCTTTTCGTATTTGTAATTCTCTTTACAACAGTATTTTGTAGCACCCTCACATGTTATTGAAAAACAAGTTGTGAAACAACAATAGGAAATCAATAGCAATAGCTATGAAAAGTAATAAAGTAGAGGTGGTATAAATACTACAGTAATAACTAATGCCACAATGGTGGCGGCAGCGACAACTACAGATGCTGTCACAAATGCTACTGCTGGTACTTCACAAGTAACTTCACAAGACAATAATAGCACCTCTATGTAATTCTAATCAGGTTTTTTCTGAGCTACGAATATTATAGGAATGTTTGTGATTATAGTACTTTGTCAAGTAAAGTTTGGACTAAATTTTAATCACTCTTAATTTCACAGTCACCATCAAATTTTTACACCTGAAATTGACCTTTTAAGACAATTAAAGGGATTATTAAATCTACAGTATGAATGCTATAAATTCCATAATTTGATTATTCAATAGGATGACTTATCAAAAAGGATTTAACTAAGGCTTTATCAAAAGAAGCAAACAACTAATTTGGATACGAGGATACAAATAGTTGGACAGAATATAAATTTGTATGTTGCTAACTGGGGATTAGATCGTGAAGTTCCTTCACAGTGTCATGTGATCACAATCGTTAAAATTCTTAACGATTAAAACTTAATTGTAAGTTTTGTGTATGAAGACACGACTTTACTTTATTTAAATTGAGTACGAAACAAAGAATATAGGTATGTGAAGCTCGATATGTTTATATATATGAAGGTAAATAAGAGAAGTCGAAGTCTACAGACAAAATCCAAGTGAGAACGAAGGTCTTATATATACATATTTTACAAAATTTTGGAGTTTTCAAATTTGCAATAATTGGCCAAATATAAGCAATAAAAAACACATTATTGACACTAAATTAGTTATTTTAATAATTTATTACAAATTTACTTCATTATCAGCGCTATTAACTACCTAATATATTAGTTAAATATTGGTAGTTTTTGGACTTTTATTTGTACTAAACTATTGCAATCATATTGCCAATATTAGCATTTTATTATCACAATAATTGGCAATTATATTTATAAGATTAAATTATAATAATAAAATACTAAAAAAGTACCCATTTTGGCAAAAATTTTGTATTAATAGTACATTATCAGCGCTATTAATTGACTTATTTTAGCAAATCAAAATTAAAATTTGGCACTTTTTTGTAAAGTAATGAAGCTGCTAAACTTTACAACGCAGTAACTATCTTAAGCGGTTTTGGTTCAATATCATGAACATCAGAATTCTGATTTATTAAATCCGAAAAAACAAAATCCCGAAGAGATTTTATCCCAAAAGCTAAAATCCCGAAAAAAAATTACAAATTGCATAATTATGAATTTTTGTGAATTTTTTTTTTCGGGATATTATCTCTTCTTTCGGGATTTTGTATATCGGGATTTAATGTTATCGAGATTTTGATGTTCGGGATATTGACCTAAAACCATCTTAAGTTCAATGTGTTTATCTCATGCAGTTTACTATAGTTAGTGCGGTATAATAAGAAATGCGAAACTTTATAGCGCGTGAAAAGGCTAGAGTTGTAGATCTCGGGAACGAATTTCCAAAGGTAGTCATACGAATCATGTGACTATGCGGTCATGCACGATCTTACCCAGGAGTAGAGTGTCCAGACTAGAGTTGTTGGTGAAACTAATTAGTTTCACCAGGACCATCGGTGCACCGTTGAGGATTAGTTTCATCTATAACTATCGGTGCACCATCGATGCACCATTGAAGATTAGTTTCACCTGCAACTCTAGTTCAGACCCATGCAAATTAAAATGCATTTTTTATGTAATATAAATATTTTGATTATGCGATATCAGTGCAATTAAATTAGGGATTAAAAATAAATAGAATACTAATAATTAGCAATTATTACTATGCACATCGTAATTGTTTAAATGATTACAAGTCGGTTTAGATCAAAAAATGCTCATATAATGTGCATTGGCTTTTATTATGCTGATATTGAGCCAGGGATGGATGGTAAATGACTTTAAATGACCCAAATGACTCAAATGACAAATGACTAGTCATTGGTTATTTCATGGCTCAAATGACTTAAGAAGGTCATTTAACTCTGGTTAATTGATTATTTAATAACTTTTAGCCAATCATAATTGATTATTGATCTCTGTAAAATGAAACGTTGCTAGATGCTAACCAATAAATATTATTACACATGATAGATGCTGATGACCCCAAATGACCAATCTTTATTTGATAAATGAGTATTTTGGCTAAATAACTAAGTTATTTACAGTAGCCAACAAAAGTAACGCCTGATTTTCGCTCAAAATGGAAAATTTTTATTAATATAATTTTGGCCGCATATACATCAAAATTTTTTTTTATTGATAATTTAATACATTACTGAATGCACGTGTGCATTCAATATTATTCGATTCTTCGTGTTGGGCCCAAAACCACCCGAAGAACGAATGTATTAAAGTTTTTGTATCCTTTTTAAAAATGGGTTTATGATCGTTTACACCTTTTTAAAGGCTTTTAAAATTTTGGATATAATTTTTTTAATGCTTTCGAATTGTTTTTAATTACTGATCCGGATAATATTGGCACTATTTTTATATTAGAATTTGGGGGAAATTACTATGTTTTTTATTATATGATGAAATCTGACAACCGTGACTATGGAAAGTGATTTTTTTATTAAGATCACAGTTCAAGTAATTAATTAAAAGTTGTAGAGCTCACTGAGACGCATCTAATGGTAGTTAGATCATTCAAATCGGCCTAGTGTATGCTGAGATATTGCTAAAAAACGATTGGCAGACTATATAAAATTTCTAGTTTGTTTACATAATTGACAAATCGTTTTTTAGAGATATCTCAGCATACACTAGGCCAATTTGAATTATATAACCCCATTGATGCATCTCAATGAGCTCTACAACTTTCAATTAATTGACTTGAGCTGTTAACTTAATAAAAAAATCACTTTCCATAGTCACAGTTGTCAGATTTCAAAAGTTTATATTGTACTTATCCCAAAATTTACTATTATTCCAATATGGTAATAGTGCGATCTTAGCTGGATCATAAATTAATAAGTTTAGGTCAGTGATCTTCCTTTATTTACATAATAATTCAATTTTTTCTGATTTTAACACATTTTGTAGCTTTTTTAATAATACAAAAACGATAATCATTACATAAAAACATTATATTTACTTAAACTAATAAAAAAATAAAACACAAAACAGAAAAATATAGTTTTGAAGAACCTTAATATAAAAATTTTTATTATTTTTTTTTATTAAAATTCGAATTAAATATTAATGAACTTTTAATTATACCTGCGAACCACCCTCAAGCCATTACCAAGCCCTATCTACCCCTAAAACTCAATACCAGCCATCTATTTTCTTTTTTTTGTTGTGTAACATTATACTCTAATATTCCAGGTTTACTTGCTCGCTTCTCTTTTTGTTTCGTCAAAAAAAGCCACGCCTTCACTCATATACATTTCTATCTTTTTTTTTAATATTAAATTTAATATATAGTTATATTATAATTTCTAAAATATGAGCTTTTTATTGCCACAAAAAACTTAAAGCACAAAACAATAAAGACCTAAACTATAAACAACAAACCATATAAGCCCCAGATCGTAGTTGGAGTCATACAATGGCATGTGTCATTCCTTCATTACTTTTTTCATAATACGGTTTTTTTCTTGCTTATTGAGAACCGAGGAAGGTCTAAACAATGGTAAAAAATTTATTTTTTTAGTTCTTTTGTAACGTTTAAAAAGCTATTAACTTATGTGTAGGGGTGTTGCATTGCTTGTATGGTTTACTAAGTGGTTATTTTGGTATAAAATAAAGGTATTTTCTAACTTTTTGCAGGCTATTAGGTGTGCAATATCTTATACTGGGTGTATGGTTTTTTTTTTTTATCCTGGTGCTTATTCAAAGTCAAAGAAAAAAAGTAAAAAAAAAATTTGCCTTGGAGAATGTCAAAAAAGGGGCAAGCACAGCCATGTTTTTATTCACGTGTTTTGATCTGCAGATCGTGCATTACTTTTGTTGGCTACTGTACCATATCTGTTGTAAAGCAACAATCCATTTGAATCATATCAGCTATAAAGTGATTAAGAAAAAATATAGTCAGACCTCTCTAAATGCATAGCGTCGGGACCATAGTAAAAATTTTCAAAAATATGCATTTAGGGAGGTTATACATTTAGAGAATTAAAAATCTATAAGTGTTATATTAAGTTGGGCCAAAAAAAAGGCATGCATTTAGGGAAATTTTACTTAGATATGCATTTAGGGAGGTTGCATTTAGGGAGGTCCGACTGCACTAAACAAAAGAAAATGTATTTACTTCATCAGCAAAATAAATATACAAAATCTTTTAAAAGAAATTGCATGCCAAAATCTTTCAAAAGAATTGCAATTAATACAAAATCTTTTGGAAAAACTACAATCTTTCAAAAAATTTTGGTATGCATTTCTTTTGAAATATTTCAAAATATATTGCAAAATATTGCAAAATAGGCCAAATAAAACAATGCAAACCTCTATCTAATTATCTCATTTTGGGAGTCACAAAGATAATATTTTGTATATCATTGTATAAATCTGCAGTTTTTTTACAATATTTTGCAATATTTTGCATATTTTCAAAATTTTTTAAAATTTTCGCATTTAATATCAAATTTTATATTTATTTATTTATTATTATTATACATTATATATATTATATTTTGAAAAATTTTTAATCAATATTACATATTTTATTATATATTATATTTTATTTATTATTCATTCTTTATAGTATTTTTTTTTTGAAATTCGGCAACCATGCCACAACTTTTATTTTATCAATTATGTAACACTAGTACAACATGATTAACTACTTTGAGGTTAATATACTAAAGTGCGACCCACCCAGGTGTCCTAAAGATCCTTAAATGTAATCTGCTATATCAAATATTTTTCTTATCAGAGACTTCTTCTCTCAATAGATTTAGAGTATCTGAATCACTAATTGGAGTTTGCCACCTGTCATAACTGCCTACTTTCTAACTCTCTTCTCCTAACTTCTCGAGTAGCAGGATTCTACCAGAAAACAAAAAAGTATAAAGAAATAAAAGAAAAAATAAAATGGGGGAAATCTACACAATCTAAACGAAAAACCAAAGTAATATAACATAAAAATGAAAAGATAGAAGAAGAGAGCACAAAGTAAACAGCTATGATAGCACTATTTACGCCTGTGCCAGATGATAAAAATTATATAATACTGCACAAGGAAATGCCTCGCCTAAGTATTATATATACAGATTAAGAAAAGAAAAAAGAAAAAGAAACTACGTCTAATAGAACATTCTAGAAAGAAATTTCATTTCGAATTTTATTTCAAAACATGTCACATGTTATTTATTGTTTATCTCAAGGGACCTGATTTCACTTGTGACTTGATTCTGATTTGGTAGGTGTGTTCCCAATTTGGAAGGAGTAAACACTGCTAATCTTTTGGAGAGGTAAACTAAATGCCCACTTTTTTGAAATTTTGAAAAGACCAAAGAAGTGCAGGGAGAGAGTACCAAACCTAAAGAATTTTGACAGAGTTACACTATATAGAATAACATATATAACCAAGCCTCTACTTCTATTTTCATATCCATAGAACTTGACAAAGCTCCAGAGTCTCTTTACTGCATCTTTGCTCAATAGTACCAAAGCCCACCAAGGTGCCTTGCTTAAAAGTCTGTATATCTTTTTCATCTCTATTTTAGGAGCAGAACATCTAGTGAATGGACTTTGTACTTGACAGCAGCTTGGTGAAGTTTGTTGCATATAGGTATGTTAACTATGAGTTTTCATAGATCAGTGTTCTTGGAAAGTTTGGTATAAGGGATTGTCAGAAAGAGTTAAATATAAAACTCTATTCTTTATAGTATTATTTTTACATTATTACATATTATTTTAACTATATTTGCATTTTATCTATTACTATTTGTAAAAGAAAAAATAAAAAAAATTAGCCTTACACACTTATTTTTGCTTACTCTGCTATTAGCTATTATTTTCACTTCTAAGTTTTAACTATTATTTTCACTTCAGTTATTTTTATGTTTTGACTATTACCTTTGTTTTGCTCTTTTTTCTAAATACTTTCTAAAAATAGTAAAAAAGTGAAAAATTAAAAAAAAACTATTTTTTAAAAGTAAGTATTGGTGTTCTTGCAAATTGCTAAAGAAAAGTGCCAGAAAAGTTAGAGTTGGTGTACTTGCAAAGTGCCAGAAAAGTTAGATTGTTTCTTGCAAAGTGCCAAAAAGTTAGAAATAAATAAAATATAAAAAATAAGTAAAAAAATAAACAAAAAGCAAAATATATAAGCAAACTTTATAAAAAAATAAATGAAGTTCCAAATCTCTATTTTTCTAAAGTAAGAGTTTATGTTCTTGCAAATTCAGAAATTGCTAGAATCAAAATGTGTTTTTGTAAAGTGCCAGGTCAATGTTTTTACAAAGTACCAGAAAAGTATGTATTTGCTTGCAAAGTGCTAAAAAAAGTCTAAGTTGATTTTTTTTGCAAAATGCCATGAAGTAGAAGTTGTGCTCTTGCAAAGTACTAGAATAAAATAAATTAATAATAAAAAAAATTTTAAAAATAAAACAAATAAACAAAACCAAAAAAACATGAAACAAAAAATAAATGAAACAAAACTTTGCAAAAACTTGCAAAAACTTGCATCTAACTAAATTATTTCTCTAAAAAAGTATTTTTGAAAATTTAAAAATTGCTAGGAAATTAGTTGTGTGTTCTTGCAAAGTGCTGAAAAGTTGTTGGTTTTTTTTGCAAAGGCTGGTGTTTTTGTAAAGTGTAAAAAAATTAAAAATAAATAAATAAATAAAAATAGAGCAAAAAAAAGCAAAAACAAAAAAAAAACAAACCAAAAACAAAAAAAAACAAAATGAACTAAAAAAATAATGTAAAACTAAATAGAAGATCTAATTTATAACAAAAGATCTAATCTAATCTTGTAATACAGATTTGTAGATTAATTTCAAATATAGTCCAATGTATTCTTGGTATGACCCAGGTTATATATCTACTGATTCAGCTAGTCCTCTAAAATATTTCAAAAATATTTTGAATTCACTTTTAAAATATTTTGAAAACATTTTGAAATCTGAAATATTTTGAAATATATTGCAAAATATTTCAAAATATTGTTACAAAAGACTACAGTATAGTCTTTACTATAGTACTTGCAATACAACATATGGCAACAGGGATCTTGTAAAGATCAGAGAAGATATAAAACAGTGTGAAAGTGAAATGTTACTTCACTAGAGTAGTTCGTTAGATATTTATTAAAAAACAAGAAATATTTATTTGGCAAAGATATATTTTATTTATTTAGGTACAATATTCAAGAAATAAAACTATTCCTAAATAGCTAAATATTGGAGAAAAGAGAAAAAGGAAATTTGAGTCTGAGTCTAATAAAAAGCTAAAGCTAAACTAAAATCTAACATACAGAAGGGCAGAAAACTAGCATTTATATATCTTTTCAAACTATTAGTCAAAACAAAAATAGTAAAAATAGTAAAAATAGTAGAGATGGTAGAAATAGTAAAAAAGTAGAAATAGTAGAAATGGTAGAAATAGTACATACTCCTAACTATCTAATTATAGTAATAAAAATACAATAATATAATAAAATAATACAACTAAAATAATAATAATAATAATAAATAATACAATAATAAAAAAATAATAATAATTTAATAATAAAGAAACTAAGATTACAACTCATTTTATAACATTTCTGTCTTCTTTTAGAACGAACTCCATGAGTTTCTGAATCTAATAAAATTTTGCAAAAATTTTTAAAATAAATTATATACTATCTAATTATAATGTTCCTATCTGTATCTAGTGCTTTTATACTTTGGGTTCCTCAATAGTTTCTTTGCTTGGTTTTAGTATATAATTAATTTAATAGATATGACTAAGGTTTGAAGCTAAAGAATAAAAATTTCTATTTTAGATTCTATTGCATAGGTAATTGGTGTATCTGAGTTAGTTTCTGTTTCTAGTATTTTGTCTATTTTGGTTTTGTATCTCTTAGTGATATTTTTAGAATATTAGGGAACTTTCAAATATGGTAATAAGAAGTTAGAATAGTAATGAGAAAATCTAATATAGATATCATATCAACTTGAATTTACTTGTCAAATCAATGAGAATATTTGCCTGATTTGGAAATTAATTTGGAGATAACATCTGTTATTATGCATAATTGTTGAAACTAATGATTTATACATGATTCTGCTTGAGAATCTTAATTGATAAGATACTTGTTTTGGTCTTGTTTTCCAGTACGCCAAAGAATTTATTGTATGCTTATTTTTATAATTCTTATATGTTTTGTATTTGTATTGTTTATATACAAAAAGTTTGCTTAGGAGTATTCTGCAAAACTTGGCAAAACCTGTTAAAAATTTTGCTTAATATGTGTTTTGGTGATTTTATTGTTGTTTTTTCTCTTAAAAGTTGTAAGGTCTTTGAACTTTCCTTATTAATTTATCTAAAATTAGCTTCTATTTTTTCTAATTTGTGTTTATTGTTAGCTAATTTTTAATTTGTGAATTGCTTTCTCGTTGTTGTGATTTTCTCAGTTGTTGTTTACAGTTGATTGATTTTTCATTTTGGAATAATCATTTCTATTGTCCATTTTTATTTAAAATATGTATCTCAAATGTTCATTTTCTTCAAAATTTTTGCTCAAAATCTTTTCTAATTAATATTTCTTTTTCTATTTCTTTTTATTGTTCTTTTCAGTTTCTATAATTTTCTAATTAATTCATTTTCTCTTTTTTATTTAAATAATTTTTCTAAAACTTTTTGTTGAACCTTCACTTTGCATTGCCTTTCTCTAGGTGTATATATTTTTAGGCTGTGAGCCTAGCCTCAGCACTTGCTATATGTGAAACCAGTCTTCTATATCTGGGTAGGCACTTATATTTGGTTTTATAACCTCTATAGTAGTTGTTCCAGTAGATATTTTCATCTATAACTTGGTCTTTCTCTTCACACAAGTTGTGGTGGCTAATGTATTTGTGTTTATTTATTTCTCCATTTTAGTATATGATGCTTAGAAATAGTTGTTTCTAATTATTTTTATTTCATAAATAACTTGCAGAAAGAAGTTTGAATCTGTTTCCTCTTATTTGGTAATGCTTCAAAACCATGTTATCAACTTTCAAAAAGAAGAGCAAAAAAGAAATCCTCTATATATTGAGGCTCTTTAACAAATAAATCAACACAATTGGTTGGTTCTCAAGATTAATAGATGGAAAGCATGGATAAAAAATTTAGAAGATGAAAATAATAATCTGAAAAGAAGAATTGCAGAAGAAAATATAAGGAGGGATGAAGAAGCTAGAAATAATATTAATATAGTACAAATTCTTTTTGTATATAGGTTAATTATTTTTATAAATAAAATTTTTAAATATTTTGAAATTTTGTAATACTATGAGTAATGTGTAAATAATAAAGTTCAAAATGTTTCAAAATAATAATTAATAAATAGTAAAGTTTTTGTTTTCTGTGTTTAAAAATTTTAAGTTTTAAGAAAATCAAATTTGTTAAAGTCTTTGTCTATTGTTAGTTCTTTTTTTTTTTTTTTTTTTTTTTTTTTTTTTTTTTTTTTTTTTTTTTTTAATTTGTCATTGTCTTTCAAATATCTTGTATGGCTCTAAAGCAAGTGACTTACATACCCTTTGTACATATGAATTTTTTGCAGTTCTAACCCTTAGTTTCGATTATAACTTAATAGCATGTTTTCTGCAGTCATAAATACAGATCATGATAATAATCATATATTATACCATGTAATATTAAATTAAAAATTTTTTTAATTAGCACATGTTAATTCTTTTTTTTCATTAGGATATAAATCTTGAAACTGTCATTTTTTTGAGAGTCATAGTTAATTCTCAAAGTCATTGTTACTAGAGTTTGTAGACTTTGTTGTTTTAGATAGCATCAAGGTCTATATTTGTTTTAATGTCATCATTTTTTAGTGGTACAGATTTTTTACTTTGTTAGTTAAAGGTCTTGTGATTTCTTGTTAGTATTGTTGAAATAGGTACTATTTCTAACATTCTCTGCTTTGGGTAGTTCTATTTTACTATGCTTTAAAAGTTTTTATTCAGGTCAGCTCTTCATTCTTTAGGTTTTGGTATATCTTTGGCATTCTTATAGTTGCAAATTTTGCTATACATGGAGCTCTTTTGTAGAGTTGGAATAGTATAAGGTGGTACTAGAGTTTGAGTTAGTTTTTATCATTTTTTCTTTCTATAGGCTAAACATGGTTTTATCGAATTCTTGACAAAATGGTCTTGTCTTGTTAGTTCTAGTATTTCTTTCTATGGTCTTGGTATGGTCTTGTTTGTATGTTCTTTGAAATAAGTATAGTGTGGTTTTTTTTTTGTTTGTCTGGATCTTGTTTTGCTTTACTAGATCAGGTCTTCTTTTCCACATTCTGGGTAGGTTTTTTTAGATTTGGTCTAATTCTTTGTTTCTGATAAGACCTTGTTGTGCCAGTTTCATCATAGATTAAGTTTTATAGTATTTTTTTTTTAATATACTTTCTTATTCCTTTTTCTTTGTGTATGGGTCTGGTCTTGTATATCTTTACCGATCCTGATATTTTTTCATTGAACTTGTCCTGTTTTTCTGGATTTAAAACTTGGCACTGAACTTTTTATTTTATTTTATACAGGTTTGGACACTATTTTGTCTTTTTTTGAATCTTATCTTTTATATTCTTTGGCTGGTGCTAATTATTCATAAATATATAGTTTTTTTTTATTATCTCTTTTTCTTTTTTTTTTAAATAAATTAAAAACTAATAAAGACCTTTGTCTATAATTATATTTTTTTGGGTAGAGTATATTAATATAGTAGTCAGTCTCTTTTTTTTTTTACTTGCTTCAATTTTGAATATATTTTTTTTTCTATTAATTTCTTTCATATAGGTCTTATTTTTCTTTGTGATGTGGTCTTGTTTCTTCAGCTCTGGCATTTGGCATAGATTCTTTGTTGGACATCTTTATTTTCTTTGGGCTTGAGAATTTTATATTATTCTGCTATAGAAATCCTTGAAACAATACTCAGCTAATTTCTTTGGGGTTTAAATTAGATATTAGAGAGGTATTAGAAGACATATCAGAGAACTTCTCTGGGTCTTTCAATATTTGAATCTATAAGAAACAATTAGGGTTTACCGGTTCTAATAAAAAAGTTGATAAGTGGTTATAGTTCACATGTTGCAATCATAGGAACTAATAAAGACTTTTTTTGAATGTTTTAATGCAGTACAAAGATTACTGCAAGTAAAATAATTACTACAACTGAAATAATCAATATAACCAAGATGATTAGTGCAAATAAGATAATTAATATAGATATAATCGAAATGATCCGAAATATGATTGAATAGTTAATAAGTGAAATTAAAATATTAATATTTTTTTTATTAATAATATTTTTTCAATAGAATAAATTTTGGTTTGGCAAATCGATTAGAAACTGAAGTTCTGGCTAAAAATCAAAATTCCTGAATTTGAGAGTATAAAATCAGAATTTTGGCAAATCTAAAATGTAGATATTTGGGTTTGGAATTGAGCTTTTAAAATCTTGCTGAATTTCAAATTTTTCAAATCTGGAATGCAGTAGATTCGAAATTTGAATTTGGGTTAAGAAGAAAAATAGGATTAATAATAGAACTGAGTTTGTAGATAGGTAAGAGATGCAGGTTATTTGGGATTGGAGTTTTTAACAGAATATCACATAATGCTATAAAGTTTCTAATTTGAAGATTTTTCAGTATTCAAATATATTTTTTTTGATAGGGTTAGTACTGGATCAATATTTAGAAATAGGCATTTAGAATTTGGTTGGGATGAGGGTTTGAGTAGTTAAGGATAGATTTAAGAGTTACAGGTAGGATTTGAGGAATTGAATAGTAGGGTTTGTGAAAGAGTAGGTTTTGTAGTTTTAATTAGAAGTAGAATTAGGTTGGATAAATTGTATTGAATTAATTAAAAATAATAAATAAAGTTTCAATTAATTAAATAAATAAAAAAATTGGTTGCTATAGCATGTATTAAATATATTAATTCATTTAAGCATTCCTTGCTTCAATCCAGTTAGATTTGGCTTTCTTTTAACAAATGAAATATAAAATTCTAAGCCTTTGCCTCAACTTAACAAGCATTGAATTCAAAAATAATATAATTTACCAAAAATTCTGTACCTAATATAAGCTACTGTGTCTTTTAAAGATAAAATAAAATATCTATTATTATTCTAATTTAGAATAATTTCAAAGCCAGTTATCCAAAAAAAAGAGTCTATAAATAATTTTAAGAGAGTAAGAAAAGTATTAATTTGTTTATACAAGAAGTTTAGCTATTAAGCTGCAAAGTTCAACTATAAGTATCCATGTTTCAAGTGAAAAATAATTGTTGTTTTCTTTCAAAAGTTCTGAAATAACTTTACTATTTTATTCTATTGTTGGCAAAGTTGTTGTTTCTTTTGTTGTTATTGCTTTTTGTTTTAAGAATATTTATCTTGTATTATTTCTAAAAATAATATCCTTTTGATATTCTGTTTCTAAAAAGTATGAAAGTAATATTCAAATTTTTTTTAAATGATATTCTACCAGAAGGCACAAAATGTTACAAATGACTATAGCCTTCAATCTAGTACTTGCAATACAACACACAGTGACAGAGATCTTGAAAGGTCAAAAAAAATATAAAGCAGTATGATAGTAGTATGTTACTTTACTAGAGTGGTTTGTTAAATATTTATTAATGAACAAAATAATATTTATTTGTCAATGATAGATTTTATTTATTTAGATACAATATTCAAGAGATAAGACTATTTCTAGATATTGGAGGGAAGAGAAAGAAAAAATTTGAGTCTGAGTCTAATGCTAAAAGCTAAAGCTAAACTAAAAAGCTAATACAGTCAGCCCTCTCAGGACCGATCCTGTCAAAACTGATAACCTGCCAAAATTAGTTAAAAATTAATCCACCATACCCGTTCCATAAGTAATAACTGATAATCTGCTATTTCTGATATCCGATAGCCTTTATGTATAAATTTCCAATTTTTGGATAGAGCACCAGACATGTATCCAATCAAATCAGATAAAATTGATACAGATGGGTTTGTTCACAATGATCACGTAATCAGAATATTGATCTTAGGATTTTTTCGTTCATGATATAACATGATTAAACGGTTCACAGGTCTTCGAGGTCACAAGTACCATATTTACTCAAAATAATGCACATGGGCATTATTTCAAAAATTGCATTTTCTTAAAATAGCATATTTGTTCAAAATACGCTCATGTGCATCCCAATATTTTGCATACTCCAAATATGAATTAATAATCTGCTAAAATAACAAATTCAAATAACAAGAAGAAATAAGAATTTTTTTAGTCATAAAATCTGACTTAAATCGAAAAGGCTACATATAAAATTAAGAAATACAGGTTTTTATGCATCACACATATATAACGCACAATTTTTTAGAAATTAGACCTTTACCTTGTAATAATGCCCATGCACGTACTCGAAATAATGCGCATCCCCTTGAAATAACACACAGGTGCGTGTTATTTTGAGTAAATACGGTAATTCTGTTTTTCGATCTGATTAGGCCCAGAAATTGTTCAATCTTGCAATTTGATTGATTAACGCGTGTCTGCATTTCACATGATATTCACAGGTCGAATGCATGACTATCGAGATATGCCTATATAATCCTATTATTATACTGATATGCATATCGGGATAATATAGAAAGGATGATATCAGTAAAATAACAGATATCAGTATTAGGGCAAAATAAAGGTAAGATATCAGATATAAAATAATATACTTTTTGTTTACTAATATTATTCTGATATAAATATCGGGTTACTATAGAAGGGATAATAATGGTAAACTAACAGGAGCCGGCATCAAAGCAGGATATCAGCATATAAAAGGGCAAATAGCTGTATATAGTTTTTCTTTCTTTTATTATTCCGATATTCAACTTACACGTTAATAGCATAATATAAGGATATCGGCATATAAAAGGGCAAATAGCAGTATATAGTTTTTCTTTCTTTTATTATTCCGATATTCAACTTACACATTAATAGCATAATATAAGGATATCGGTATGTCTAAAGGCAAATACAGTCGGACCTCCATTAATGCAACCTCCATAAATGCAATACCTCCCTAAATGCACGTTTTTTTCTATTCCGTAAGATGTTATTAGTGCTAAATGCACATTCTATATTCTGTAAATGCATGTTCTCTTGAATACATTTTATATTACACTAACCTCCCTAAATGCACGTAGCCAATTAAATTTTAGTATTTAAGATAAGTAATATAGTTTTGGTAGAAGTTACTCAAACTTGATCATCAAAATTTTAAAGCTGCAATTTAATTTGCTCACTCTAAATGCAAACCTCCCTAAATGCACGTTGTAGGCTTGTCCCAACGAGTTGCATTTATGGAGGGTTGACTGTAGCAGTATATAGGTTTTTTTTTTTTACTATTCCGGTATTCAACTTACACGTTAATAGTATAATAAAAATTATTAAATTATATACTGTATAATCAAAAATATTTTCTAATTTTTTAATATAAAAATTGTATAATAATATTTAATCAAAAAATTTATCATTATGCAAAAATGAATTAGACTAAACATATATGTTTGATTCTATTAGATGATTGACCACCCTAATATTGTACATGGGTATATACAAAAAAGAATTGTTTTTCTGATTTCTACTATTTCAAAAACTTCACACTTACACTAATAATTAATGATCAATTAAATGATTATGATTAATAATACATCTCTTAAATATAATTATTAGAATAATTAGAATTAGACTTCATACTCATACCAGTAATTAAACTTCATATTTACATTGGTTATCTAATTGAACGATTAAGGGTAGAGTTAAATTGTATTGTTGATTATATGCAAAATGTGGCTAAATTTTTGGTACCATCTGATCATCATTGTTGTGTTCTCAGAATATTCTAGAACATTACTGCATAAAATTTTCAATATTACATATTATGTGAGGTACACTAGTAGTACACCTGTACATGCTAAGTATCTTTGTTAAACATATATATATATTTTTTTATGACGATACATATAAATTATAACAATTTTACAATAAAATATTTTTATTTAGAATGAACTGTAGCAATACGTATATCAAATATGTTCTAAAATACAAATAAGATCACAAAATAATCAGCATACTGCATAATGTTTCACCTGAAAATTTGTGTGGCACGCGAAAATTTGTAATCTGACTTTTAACGGTTTTCTTACTAGCTATTTATAACTTATATAATTTTTATAATCACGTTATCCAATATTTATATACTGTGGCTTATTTTCTTAATATATATATAAACATTATAAGCAAAATGTCGTCTGATTATATTTTATCTTATATAAAAAAAATTTAGCAATGATCTACATTAATTTGCCCTATCACGTTAACTCTACCCTTAATTGATTACAGTTAATTATTAAAG
>QKWP01000212.1:0-18263 GCA_003550325.1 Gigaspora rosea | reverse complement strand
TACTTTTCAATAAAGCAACAAAAGCAAACAGTAAAAGTACTTTGATATAAAAATCTTACCCTTAGTATAAATCGTTATGAACTTGTCCCCGTAATATCCAACTACCTAACTTGATCGAACGAAAAAAAGAAAAAATTTGACCGCAATTTTTTATAATAAAACCCTTAATATGATAAAATCTGTGATTGTCATCATAAAGATAAGTTTTATTTGCGTAATATTAATGTTATAAATATTATCTGACTTGCTGTATTATCCGTGATTAATCGAAAGCTTTGTATGAATTAGAAAATTCTAAAATAGAAAAAGAGTATTAGGGAGAATAAATAGTAAAAAAACTCACATAAGGAATTTGGATACTTAGAGCAATATCAGCATTCACACCTTTCTTTTCGAGCCAAATCTTATACGCAAATCTTACGTAAAATACAAAATTATATGTAATATAATGATTTTACAATTTATTCGGGCAAAAAATTTTTTCAGTAGGATGGTCGGCCCGGTCGACCGGGCTGAGTAATTTTGGCGGCCCGGTCGGCCCGGGGGTTTGGCGTCGGCCCATATCACTAATTTAAACACTAGTTTTGGCGTATTTTCGCTTTTTTCTTCTTCTGCACGTGTTCGGAATTCATGTCGGGCTGATCGGAACGATCAAAATTCGAACTCACTGATTGGTAGTTCCCTTTTTAGGAGTTTGTATTACCGGCACAAATAAGTAAAGCCGATCCGCGGTATCCCTAAACCGACACTTAATAATAAGCTGATCAGACGGGTTACACAGGGACCGAAGCACCAGCCGGTCAGGTGATGTTACACAGGACCACCTACCGATCACGTGGCGTTACACAGGCTAAAAATCACATAAATACAATCGCCACAGACTCTCTCTCACTCTCCACTCACAAGCAACAACAATAACAATCAAAATTCGCCCACCCACCTCTCCACAAAAATCAGAAACCACCGGCTGATACACGCTTGTCTAGGGAATTGCCCTGATTGAGCCACCCACCCAAACATACAGGCACGCAAAATTTTTTCAACGGCTACAATTTAGTCGGTCAGCTAAGCCTCTCTGACCGACTAGAATCGGCTACGGCTATAGCCGGTCACAAACGGCTATAACCGTAACCGTACCCATCCCTAATAAAGATCCTATTTATATTGATAATAGTTCTACAGAAAATGGCGAAAGCTCAAATTCTTTAACAAATGAAATGGTGAAAATCAAACCAATTCAAGATTAATCAAGGGAAAAAGCAAAGAAAAAACCTCTTCTTACGAAGCACCAATTAGAAGAAGTGACACACAAGATCTTGAAGAATTCCTTAGAAATGACGATGAATTCGGGAATTTAAAAATTTTTTTGCAAAATTATATGAAGAAGAAATTACACCAAATTCATTTATAAAACTAAAGAAGGCTGACTTAAAGGAGTGTGGTCTGAAAATTGGCCCTCCTTGAAAGTTGAAGAATATATCAGCAAGTTGGGTTAGTAATTTTATAAATGTTTATAATAATTATAATATTCATATTTTTTTTTATTAATTTTAATTTTAACATAGAATTGCATAACGGTTACTTGAGAAAAAGACAAATAAATCATATATCATAAAAATACTGTACATATGAATAGGTTTGTTGATTTCTAAATTTTGAAATTACTGATTCGTACATACTAATAATATTTATTTGTATATATTTTTTAGAACTTCAATCTACATGAAAAATAAGATAAAGTTTTTTAGATATGTTACTTTCTGGACTGGATATTTTAGTTTGACACCACATATTGTCTCCCTAATCATTTTTTGAGATTTGATTTCAATATTTTGTTATACGGCATAAATAATTTCATAAAAATAATATCTAATTGTTTATGTACTTATTTTTTTTTATTAAATGGATGTTAATAAAAGATGTACATAAATTGTTTGATACTGAGTAGGTTAATAAATTCTAATTTGCTTGGTATAAGTGCGAGACTCTACTTGTAAGATTTAAGTATTCATCCAATTGTAAAGTATATTAAGTATATAATTATTTGTGACAATTTATTTATATATGAACAGTCAATAATCAAAATTATGACCAAAATTACGATCACGCCCTCTGCGTGGACGAGGGGGTTTGTCCACTGGTTTTATATTACGAATTGACGGTTTATCACTGCTTATTTTAGGCTGCCGAAATATTTTCGGCAGCCTAAATTATTTACGGTTTAGTACCATTCTTCCAAAGCCACATTTAATTCATCAAGCAAATCCTCCATTTTGTCTGATTCCTTTAACATTTTGATTAAATCTTCTATATTTAAACTGACCTTTTTGCATTAATTTTGAAGCCAATTCACAATTCTCCTGTGCCAAATCAACTTGTTCCACGAATTCATTCATCGTCTTTAGCTAATCTTGTCAACGTCTTCCTCTCCGAGACTTTCCACATCCAAAGTGATACCAGGTTTTGATATCAAAAGAGCACGTCCACGTAAATCAAGCAGTTCATTTAAATGTAAACTTTGTTACTTGCGTTTTAAAGCCGCGACTTCATTTTCAGATAAGATACGAGTTGTATAAGATAAAGTGCAGTGCATTTGTCATCATTTTCAAACCGTTTAAAAGTAAACTTCCTTTTTTGACAAAATTGCTAATCCGTTCTTGGGTGATCTCTGTTATATTTTTAACTAAGTTCTTTAATACTTTTCTATTGCAATTACATAATTCAATTTTTTGACCCAATTTCGGATTTGTTTCCACAATCAATGCCAATTTTCTCAAAAGCCTCTTAACAGTTAAAGTTTCATCGCTCTTTATTACTGGTACTAAAACTTGATGAACTTGAATCAATGATGACATCGCTTCTTCTTGAATAAGTCTTTCATCAGATTGGTCATCTACACTATTTATTAAATTTTTTATATTGTATTCAGCTATAGATCGAAGTCATTTAATGAAATCAATGCTTTAACCAATTCCCAAAGTCATCTCTAATATTTGATAAATGCTTACTTATTGTAATACACGAAAAAAACCATTGAGTACTCCAAGCCATAAATATTCATTTTCAAGAATCATTAACATAGTACTAAGCCAACCACCTTTAGTACATAAAACCTTGAACATTAATACAACTTCAATTAATTGTTGAAGTCTTTCAACGTAGGTAGGAAATCGAGTCATATGTTTCATTGTTTGTACTAATCAATCATTTTGTTTTATTTGCAAAAAATCAAGTTCATTTCTAACATTTCCTTGGTTAACTCTTTGCCAAAGTACAATTTGACTTGAACATTTAAGTGTTTCCCAATTTTCGGTTTTGTATTGTTGTGCAAATTTTTCATATTCTTTGTTTACTAATGGTATAATAATTTTGATTAAGTTTTCCATGGAAACATTTTCTCCTCTATTTCGCACTACATTTTCAAAAATGTTTCTAAATGTTTGTGAATCGATTAATTCGTATACCATATTTGCAGCAATCTCAGAGATCCTATATTTGTTCCAATGATTTGGTGATTGAGTTTCTTTAAGAGTTAAATGATCTAACTTTGTAGATCTTTCATTTATATCATCAATAAAAGAATTTAGAAGAATTTAGATCACTAACTTTATTTTGAGAACAAAAACCGCGTGTAAAAAGTATGTAACCGATCCATTTTACTCAAATAATTCTACATTGATCCCTTAGTTTAGTAAGAGTTGATTTATTAATTCTTTCAGAATTAAAGAATTGAATCAACACTTCATCTTGATTGATAAGAAGTCTTTGTAAAAATAACGATGTGATAGATTCTTGTATTAAGATGTTTTCGAAACTGAGAATGGTATTTTGAGCTTGATTATTATATAAATTAGATTTTAATCTTCTTGTAACATCACCGGTTGGATTTAACATCAAATTCCAAATTTTGGAATGGCGGAGAAGAATTAATAAATAGAAGAAATTTCAGAATCGGATTTGGCAGGTAAAGGATGTAAAGTTTTTCAATTTTTCTACGACGTATAATAAGATTTCTTCGCATAATCTATTTATAAAGTTACATATATTAGCATATAAAAATATAGGATATAGAGATATAGGAATATAGTACAGTATATGTATTTTTTTGTTCATATAAATAAACGATAAATATTGTTTGAGTTACAAATTAGGAACTTCCAAAACATAACTTTTGATTTATCCAATTAATTTCGATAAAATTCTAGAATGTAATTGAAGTTTATCACATCAATTTTCCATAATAAATTGTGATAAATTCGAATTATTAATATGCAAAGTTATCCATATTGAATATATTATTCATATACTCGTGTAGTTAACAGTATTTTATACAATTAACTTAGTTAACTAGTTAAAACTTTATAAAGTATATTTTATATATGAGTGTCGCTAAAAGAAACCCCAAAAATTTAAATATGACTTATATTTAAAATTTCAGGTTTCTTTTAGTGACACTTATATTTAATTAGGACTATTATTCAAACATATATATATTCAGCATTAATTTAAAATTTGTTTATTAGCTATGAAGTATTTAAAACATTCTATCATTTTAAAATTTCAATGCTTATATTACGTAAACACGGTGACGAATAATATTTCCGCTAAAAACTTTTGATATGACTATCAAATAATAATCATTATATTATATTTATCATTATTTTTTTATTTATTTTTTTAACCTTTTTACATGTATTACTTTTGAACAATTTAGATATACTATGAATATATTTTTCTTTAAATAGTGCGCTATATTTGAACTTTTGATAGCACATAATGAATTTTATCTCAAAGAATTTGTTAAACATTCAACAAATTCTAATCAAAAATATCGCTTCCTGGTTGCTTTTGAATCTTCTCAAGTTTATAAACCCTCTGCATTATTGATATTATTGCCAAATATTCAAGCATCATTAAAAAATATTAGTATCCAAAACAATTGGAATTAGATATGATATAAATAATGAGTCTCCAAAATAGATGTTTAAACTTGAATCTGTCGAAGTGTATAACAGTATGATGTTAAATTTAATCCTCTAAGGCCAGTATCACTCCTGTAACTATGTCAATCAATGACTGCCTAGAAAAAGGCATCTATCTGTTCAATTCTAAATAACCAAAGTAGGAAACATTAATCGATGCACAATTTCATAGATATAGTTCATCATGATTATTTATTTATATTATCTATTCATGGTATAAAAGTAATTAATATGGTACAAATATCTGACTCGGTTTATCAAAACTATTCCAGTTGTTCCAAAAATCATGATAGATCGATGTGAATAATTTTTTTATTGAACAAACAATGTCTTGAGGTTATTGAGAAATAAATGGTATTTGAAGAATTGAAAACTAGGATCTATATCAAGATGAAATGATACTGTAGCTCTAATGAAATTGTGAATAGTATTTTGTTGGAATCAAAATGGTTCAAAATCAGAACATTATAAATTCATGTAATTAGCAGTTGAATGACCTTTGAAAAACATTCGTCATTTCCTGAATCAAAAAATTATTACACCAGATTCAAATATTCAACAAACTTTCTACCATATGTTATTCAAAGTTTAACATCGATGATCTGAAGCAATTATTCAAGTATGACACTATTTAAGAACATTCAATTTGACTTGCATATTGTGAGGTTGCTGGACGTACCCTCCTAATAAATATATCAACTTTACACTACTAATACAACCAATTCTACTCTAACTCAACCCTAATAATGGTGAAAGGCAACGATTGAGGCGTGGATTGACTTGGTCCGAGTAATTAGGATCGAAATAGAGCTTTAGGTTATGTCACGAGGCTCTTATACGAGGTCACGGGATTTTAGATATCACGTATCGGTAGGTTATCGGTTTATAACAATAACAGTTTATTTAATCATATATCAGGGGGGGGGGGATTACTAACAACAACACTTCTACTCTAATTTCGAAGGTTACTACTTTACTACATTGAACTCTATCTATATTGAACTTCGTACTTTTCTCTTACTTGGGACATTGGACATTGAGTCTGTCCTTTTTGAAGACCAAAAAGACAACGTATTTATACTTTTCATATTACTGCGTCCCATCGCTAATGCTATTATCCTTCCAAGGTTTCAACAGGTTTTCTAGACTCGATCTATCAAATATATTCGATATATTTGATATCGTTGATATATTTGATATCTCTAATATATTTGATATATTTGATATTTCTAATATAGTTGATATATCAGATCATCAAATCGAGTCGCGAACAGGTAATTCACTTATTACAGTACTATACTAAGAATTTACAGTACGGGGTATAGGTACACTACATAATATTACTAAATATACATATTGGGCTTACAATAGACAACTAAAAACGATAATTGATATAGAGTAACAACATAAAAAGAAAATCGGGGTCAATTCACACTCTCACAATATCTTACCTTATGTGATATGTAATTAATTCGTTTGCCAAAAACAACTAGTCACGCGCTTACCCTTGCACAGTTTTACCACCCTGGTTATTGCTCTTGCAGAATTTTATAGAATCCTTCAAATCTCATAATTAAATGAGATGTTCATGAGCCTATTATATTAGTGAAAAATTTTCTGTAAATATTTTTGGTGTAATGTAAATGAATTTACTGCATCAGTATACTTAGTTACCTAATTAATTCATGTGTAAATTTCGATTGATCATACCTTTTTTTTTCTATTTCATTTTATTTATTTATTTTTTTTCTTCTTTGTTTTTTTATATATATTTTTTTTATTTTTTTCCATGCATTCATGTCAACTCAAAATAACCCGATACGATGTAGTTTATGAAATTTAACAGTAAACCTTAAAGGTTAATATTCTATATACTGCAAATTAGATCGATAGGTGTTTCATAATTAACACATAAGTGCCATATTTGGTAATAAGTAGGATTTTTTAAATAGTATTTTTACTATGTTGAATTATAAATCGGAAAAATATGTTTATTTAAATTATTATTATTATTTTTTTTTAATTTTCAAATAGCAATTCGATGTCAAAGGACGAATTTTATAACTTTGTTTTCCAATTTTTTAATCTTTAAAATGGTTACATATTTTTATTGTATAAAAAATTTATTTTTTAAAAACTTTAAAAAAAATAATAATGAAATACCAATCACGAATGCAGAATTTCAATAATGACTTTTAATTTTTGATTCACTATTCAATCAAGAATTTGTTTAAATTTAATAATTTTATTATTCATAATTAACAAACACATAAGTGAAAAAATTTTTCTCCAACATTTTCGAGTCGAGTTATTCGTGATTTAATCTAATGGGTCCCTTGACACTCAATAATTCTCGTGAACATCATAAGGAGAACGAATAAATGCTCTAAATCACTATTACATTATCGTTTTACAAAAAAACCTGCACACTAAATCCTTCCAAATTCTTCTGTCATTTAATAACCATTTTTATTCACAGTTTCAAGATACTAACTTGTTTCAATAATTGAATGATGAATGCATTATCTTCAATCATCTCAAATACTAATTATTAATCATTCGACAATTCGTTATTCGTCTGTTTAACTAATATTAATGATGCGACTATTTGACATTTTCTTTAACTATTTCAATGTCAGGAATTTTATATATAAAACAGCTCAAAAGCAAAAATTCTATTTCAAAGTCATTAATAAATTCCTTTTTTTTTTAAAGAAAAAAAAATATAGTCAAAAATTTAATTAGACGTTTCAACTGTATCACCCCATTCCTTTTTTTTTTTTTCTGAATCATGGTTAGGCCGTTTGAAGTTAATTTTTCGGTTAACAACATCCCCCCCTCTCAGCTGAAGTCTTCCCACCTCCCCCGAAAACGAGCAGCCAATCAAAACACTGGATGACTCTCACCAGTCACCTGATTTATATCAACCAATAAAATTGGCCCATCTTTGTTCGTTTTTATATGTTCGTTTTATATGTTCGTTTCATTTTTCCCCCCCCCCCCCGATAGTCCTGGAAAAGTGATGTTAACCGAAGAATCAACTTCAAACGGCCTTAATTAAATGTAACATTTGACGTTACGAAGTTTGACAAGATAAATTTTAATAATCAATTTTCAATAAACTTCTAATCTGTTACGTCCACGCATTTTTACTAAATAAAACCAACAATGAATAATATACCTTAGTATATAATGATCACAAGATAACGTATTAATGCAGTTTTATGTAGCCTCTATCGATTTTACCTTATTTATCATTTAAGCACCTTTTTTTCTCAACAGCTCTTCGACTAGCGAAATTTTTTTTGAGTGCTAATAGCTTTCGCTGCGCTGCGCTGCGATGCCCTGCTCTTTCGCTTTCTAAAGCTCAAGCAAGTGCTAGAGCAGAATATAATACATCCTACAAACGGTTAACATTTGCGACGAAACTAACAAAATTATATTCTATCGTCACACGTACATTTTCCTGTTTATTGTCGGAAACGATATTGTGAGCCGCAGAAATGTACCCCGGCTGCACGTGGTAATCGAGGTGGCGTAGTATCGATTTTTCGGTTATGTTGATCAGTACCAAAGTTGGGTATACCGGTACTAAAAGACCTAAAAGACCGAAACGTCCTAAAAGTCTTATAAATCATTTAATAAATAAAAGTGATATCAACACTAACAGTGCTATCGGTGATTTATGTACTAAAGTAGCGATAGAAGCCTTAGTAGCTTTAAGAGATAAAGTAGCAATACGACCTATAGTTCTGCATAATTAATTAAATATATATAATAAAGGCCTTGCGCCCAAAGAAACATTATCAGTTGTTTGGTTATTGATAAACTACTTTCCTGTTACCCCCCACACTCACTAAATAACTAACGATCTACTGCTAAGTGGCATAGTAGTACGATCATCTTCTGTATTGATTGTACACGTGATTGAAACGTTACGCTGTCCGGCTGTCTCTCGACGTACTGAGACTGCCGTGGTTGTTGCGCACAGTATCCCGGCGGACTGAGGGTTACTGTGATTGTTTGTTGTAGAAAGTTACCAGAAGTATTGTCGACCGAAGCCTTAACTTACCACTCGCCGAATCTAACACGCCTCCTTCGATAGGTCGTCCGGATTTTGTTGGTCTGGTTTTGGATTGAATTTAGGTTGACCCGGAAGAGCAGATTTTCCGTTGTCAATATACAGCATGCCGATAAAAAAAGATTGGAGGGGGTTAATTAAATGTATCAGAAGTGATGATATTACCTATATTTGTTTTTCATTTGCTTGTCAGCTTTATTGACGTATTACTGATCCTGACTCATGAATGTGACGTGACGATCACCGATTTGAATGCTTTCGATCGAATTTAATTCGGTCCCTTACTTTCAGTTTATGGACATCCTGGATTATTAATAATTGAATACATAGATAATAATATCAATTTCCTTGCAAGAAAGTTAACATGCAACCCTTATAATTAAGCACAAAGCTCCCTGATAGAATTTAACCGTATATTACTGGAGCTAAAATAAAAATATTCTCATGGTTTGTATATACAATCTTAAATATTGATCTCATGAAATTATGCCATTATTCGTTTTGCATGAAACAACGCTTTTTTTTTTACACTATGCCATTAGTATAAGCAACAATGAGATATCATTAATCAATTTATTATCTCATTACTTGAGCTTGATCCTATTGAAAACAATTTTACAGTTACGCAACTATATAACAAATTATCGTTCTTAAACCGTTTACTTCATAGTTTATTTTCAAGTCCTCGCACCGTCTCAGCCGTGATACTTTACACATCAAACCTTAAAAAAAATTATAATTTTTTACTGAATTACGGTACCTATTTTAACACTTATCATATAGTGCAAATAATAAATTGTTTGTAGGTTGTACAAAATCAATTCAAATAGATTTTCATAATTTCTTGGATTATAATTATAATCGGTATATTTTTGATTTGGATAGAACATGACATAACCTGCTAACACTGTAAGACAAGCACAAAAAGATCATATTGTATACCTAAAGAATTCACTACGTAAACTTTTACTCATTACCAACAAATAATTGATAAAATAATCCCACTATTTTCTGTCAATTTTTGGCTAACAAATCAAATATTACCATTTGCTGTAGCAATACATGTGGTTTATCCAAGAACTTCATTTTTAAGTTGAATAGTTCTAGTTACTATTCACGAATTCTGCGATTTCTTTAATGAAGGGGTACATTATGTGGCAGGATAATTTTAGGGGATTTTTACGCAGTACTTAACAATTACCGTATATATTCGTGGTATAGTGCGACAGCGTAGAAGGTGCTAAAACTCTTAATTTTACTAATAACTATCTGCAAAACACAGCCTCCATAGCCTCTATTATACTGTACATTAGATCGCTATGCCTTCTACCAGATTAATCGTTTGCAAATTAATGATCGACTTACATATCGCAAGAAATAAAAGCATATTCCAAGATCAAATAGATTTATTAGTTTAAGCAAAATGTCTCTAAAACCTTACAAAAAAAGTTGGCAGAAGATGGTAAGCTTTTTTTATTGTTGATTTTTTTTTTTTTTTTTTTTTTTTTTTTTACATAATTTTCACTAAAAATAAAAAATACTTTTTTTGATAATACATAAGTGGGAAAGAATCACTTTAACAAATGACACAAAATGTTTTGCCATAGTGTCCTTGCTTCAAGGAATAACTCTCATAATACTTCAATTAAGAATGTTTTTACGTAATACTTCGCTTAGCGATCAAATGGATTCTTATATAGAGCAAAATGGAACTCTTGCTACTTCATGTGAAATGGGTTTTGCTGAAAATAGGCTTACCTTAATGTTTGCTGAAAGTTTTTGTTTTATATTCTTTCAAATTTTCCAATTTTATTTTTGTTTACACGCGGTAAGAAAACAAATATAGAAAGAAAAACCAAATGAAATACATTAATAATTTAATTTTTGTTTTCAAATAGATAATTCATCAAAACATGTTTCAAATATTCGTAATACTTGGACTCGATATTGCAAGCTCTCTCTATGGAATTGTGATTTATCATTCTTTATAATTTTTTATGTTTATACTTATTGTGTAACTTTTACATATTGCGTAATTATTACTTTCTTTACTAGGTCCAACAAAGTGAAATTGAAATTGAATTAGATATTATATCGAATGACTGCCCAGGAATTTACAAGTTTTCTCCAAATTATGAATTATATGAATATCCAAATATAATTGCTTCTTCAGTTTTTGCATTAGTGAATTTAATCTTTACTGTGAGATTGTTTCTACTATTCGAACGAAAAATGTATAAAAAGTCAAATATTGAACTAAATAATCCAGGTAAGCATCATTCAATGCTACTTATTCAATATTTAATAATTACCTATAATATATATATATTTTATAGCCCTTTATCGGAGAGTGCTCATTTTTGTCATGATGTTAAAGTTAGATGCATTTTTGGTTGTCATAAATGTTTCATTAACATTAGCAGTAATTCCTTTTCTCGGACAACAATCGATGATGTTTATAATTGCTTATGTCATACATGCATCAATCTTATTACTTTCATTTCTCGCATTGATTCTCGCTTATAATTCGGTACTTTTTTATTTAATCCAATTTATAACTTGTTTTAAAGGTAGCCTTGATAATATAAAATCTCTTTTTTTCAGTTGATTCGACAATGGAAAATTGGATTGTACATATTTCTTGCGTACTGGGTATTATTTACTGCTGACTTTACTTTTTTGATCAAAGATGGAATTTCTGCTGCCTCTAGTGGATGGTATTTTTGGGTATCTACAAGTGAGCCTTGAATTTAATAAAGTCAATTCCTTAAATAATTTACATTTATAATTCTGATTTTTTTGTTCCAATTCAGTTATTGTAACATTAATAGCTGCTCTCGTAAGTTGACAATTAAATTAACTTATTATGGTACTATTGGATAAACAGCTACTAAAATTTTTTTTTAACAAAAAATTATAACATAAAAAGGTTACATTTTATTATACATGTGTGTTGGTAGCAAATTTTGGATATGACTTAAAGCAAATAAGTAAGTTTTTTTCATCATATAGTATAATAGTATGAAAATAAGTATACTGATCTTTAAAATTTTAAGTTGATAATAAAAGATCAAATGAAGAAATTTCGATAATTTCGGAAGCTGTTTCAAAATAATATTTTAGTTTAAAATTTTTAAATAACACAACTTCAAATTATTACCTGAATAAAATCTCATTTATTAGCCATGTTTATTATGTCTTGATTATATTATATTTTGTATATTGAATTATTTTTAACACAAAAGAATTATTATATTTATATAATTTAAATAATAAAAGATTTTGTTAATAATTAAACTATTCTTAAATTAGTAAATAGTAAGGCTCTTAGTCCAAATCAAACACATAAGCTACAGCTCCGAAATATTCCGAACATAACGGCAAAGTTGAGACTAAAATTCGGATGAAACCCCGAAAATTTCCGGAGATTTCAGCAAAGAAAGATATGGACATGGACACTATGTGCATTAGTCCATGTCCAGTCTAAATAAGATTTTCATTAACATAGTCAACACTTTAATATAAGGAATAATATAATTTAATTTTTTTTTAACATATACTTAGACAATTGTAAAACCATATTTAACAAATTTGCAAAAATAAATAAACAATAAATAAACATATATTAAACATGATTTAAATTGGAGCAAATGTATACAATATCTCTAATTAATGTCCTTTATTTCCATACATAAAAATTTTCTGTGGATTCTTAAATAACGAGCATCTGCATGTTAATTCAAATATGTTGCGTCATTTCAGATAAGAGATCATTTTTCCAGCGATGGCACTCATTTTCTTGATCGTTAAGTTTGGCCAAATTTAGACTTAAGGTTAGTCTGATTTAATGGTCTGATTTAGAGTTATCGTTGGGAGATTTAATCATTCGTTTGTAGAATTCAATCACTTGATTGGAGTTTCGATCACCCGTTTGGAGCTTTGATCACCCGTTTGGAGCTTTGATCACCCGTTTGGAGCTTTGATCACCAACCGTTTGGAGCTTTGATCACCCGTTTGGAGATTCAATCACCCGACTAAGCCATAAACTATGTCAAAATAAGAAATACATTACGATAGAATACTAACTAAAAATAAAAAAAAAATGAGCATAACACCGGTATCACGGCTCGGGAGACTTAATGAAAATCGTTGCCGAGTTTAGCTAAAAGCCGTAATCATTAAGATATTAAAAGAAGGTATAATAATTTTATATGGGAGAGCGAATTCATTATTTTTATTATTAACGAAACAATTAAATACATTCTTATTTTCTACTCTTATAATCATTCGCACAATAAAAAGAAGTAATTCATGAATGAAGTTAAAAATTATGAAGCAATTTTCAGTAAGTGAATGTAAAATGTAGTAAGGCCGTTTGAAATTAATTTTCGAACATCACTTTCCAGGACTCTCGGAAGGGGGGGAGTGAAACGAACATATAAAATGAGCAAACTATTTTTAGGCCACGTAAGGTTGATTTTTCGTTTTGCATTACCTGCCGACCAATTTTTTTCAAAAAAAAATTTTAGATCCCAATTTTTTCTGCTATTCTCATCCGGTGTTACCCGATGGAGACCTTAATGCTCCGTAATTGTCCGATAGGACTGGCGAAAAAATATGACTGCCGACCAAATTTTTTGATTCCATGTTATGCAAAATGAAAAATCAACCTTGCATAACTTTACGCTGAACATTATTTATTAATATACAGTAAATTAAAAAAAAATCCGACCGACCGACCCATGTTTTCAGATTCCATGTAATGCAAAACGAAAAATCAACTTTTCGTGGCCTTAAAGAGTAAATCTATTATAGTGCTCGTACCCGGATAACTCTTTACCCGAAAGGTTGTAACCTTTAAGAAAATCTAATAACCGGTTTTATATCCTATTCAAAATAAAAGGATAACGGTTATATCCGGATAAGATATTTATATTATGATGCATCAATCAAATAAAGTAACTCTATATTGATTAATATAAAAAAATGATTTTATGCATGAAGTTTGTACTTTGTACATTCTATTCTAACTTACGTATTCGTCAGGTGTCATTAGTGGCCAGACAAAGAGATCTAGGCGTATTTCGGAAATAAATAAGAGTTTAAAAAATATGAAATGGGAGTGTTTAGAGACTTCTATTTGACGAAATAAGGAAAAGTAAAGATTTTTTTATTATGCAGATCAACAAACTATTTAATAATAATAAAACGATATTAGAAGCAGTATACCAGGAACGGAGTGATATACCAGGAACGGAGTGATGCATATCACGTAGTAATGGTTATACGATGGGCCAGGATGGCGTAGGTCCGCAAAATCTTGGATCTGATTGGTCCTCGTGACCCTATCTGTCGCATGATGTTTATTTTTCACGTATCAAGTATCACATAGTACGATGCGCGTACTGCTTGCCCTGTGATCTGTTAATGTGGCTAGTCTACGGTATATAAAACATCTGACCGTTAAAAAAAAAATTGCGATTATCGATATCAACCAATGGTAAAAATGTGCTTTTTAGACGAAAATATCGGTGGCCCGATACAAATTTGCATCTCTATTCGCTCAATCTTTTGCATTTTTCATTTTTTTTCGTAGGATTCTTTATTGGGTTGATTAAATGATAATCTCTGATTATCAAAGATGAAAACGATGGAATTTATTAAACATTAATACAAATTGTAAAATGTGAAGTTTTCAAATTTGCTTCTGTTGTCTGATTACCTAATATATACCAACTATTTTGAGCGAAAAAAAATAGCTGCTTCACGAATTTGAAAGCGGGTATAATAGTCTTAAGTTCAAGAACAAGTGCAAGTGCAAGAACAAGTGCAAGTGCAAGAACAAGTGCAAGTGCGAGAACAAATGCAGGTGCAAGAACATGTGCAAGTGCAAGAACAAGAACAATAGCTTCGCAATAGATAAAAAAATTCATGAGTGAAAATGCTAAGGAAAAATTACATTCCGCTAAAGATTTTAGATGATTGATTTCTAGATTTTTCCTTTTTTCGTTTACTAAATTTGTAGTTCGTAGTTTTATGGCTATATCCGAAATGCGATCATTGTGCTAAAACTGATGTAGCGATATGATCAGGTTATGCTTTGACGCTTTCGATTTGGTTACAATCTATGACAAAAATGTTAAGACTAAAATATCGATGAGCAGGTTATGATCAAGAATGTATCACAATTCAAATTCTAGCGATTGTGTACCAAATCTACCTTAACCATATGCAGTATTGTGTATTTTTTTATCTTTTAGTATCAGTATGTATTTCCTATTTTGGCTTAGTTGTGCATAGTCGAGTGATTAGATCTCCGGGTCTAATCACCCGACCATGCCACAACTAAGCCAAAATAGGAAATAAATAACCATTCTCATTTTTGCAAAATCTTGCGCCCTATAAGAAAAGTGGTCCGGGTTCGCACAGAAAAACAGTGTATAGGCACGTGGTCTAGTGGCACGTGCTATGGGTCGGGTTTGCACGTGCATTGTTCGAGTGGGCACTGGAATCGGCGGACCATGTTTAGGGATCCTCAAATTCTGCTGCGACAGACCCCAAATTCTGCCTGCTTTACAATTCGATTTATGCGAATTATGCAATAAATTTTTTAGAATTATGCTGCAAATTATGCGAATTAAGTAGGAACATGCGAAATATGCGATCACCAGGGTTGTAAAATTTCCGTAATTTATAAATTTTTATCGTAAGTTACTGAACTCACCATTAACTTACCAGATAAATTACTATACTTCCTGAAAATTCGACTACCATGTTCGTGTTTTGTATTTAGGCGAGACCAACTGGATTCTGTATTCTCAGAGTCCCACCTCTCCCTCATAGTAAAAAATTTTAGATAAATATACATAGCTACGGGAAATTTCGGAAAATTTTATACAGTCACGGAACAATACGAAAAAATTTTTTTGAAAATCCAGTTGGTCTCGTTTTATTTACTGGAAATGTTCCGATATTACAGTATCTTTATGTCGGCCATTTTATGCGCAGATTATGCTCTATTAATTATGTGAAATTAATCCCGATATGCGAATATGTTATCGCATATGCTTCTGCGATTAAATCAAATTTATGCGCAGATTATGCAGATATGCGCTATCCCTAACCGTGTTGATCCGTATACACGTGCCATTTTAACGTGAGATCGCGTAAATCGTCCGTGTCTTTTGTAGCAGTTTACTAAGCCAATTGACACGTGCGATGGCACGTGAATGGAACGGGTAAGTAAATATAAATTTATGGTCCACTTTCAGATAGACGTTTTATTAGAAGAGGACCGGATAATAGTTGAAGCATGTCATATCTGGAAGCTAAATCAACTGCGAATGTGTAAAATCTTGCAAGGAATCTTTTTCCTTAAGATACCATAGCAGGCTTACTTGCGAGTTTTTGAGATATTGCAACTTTTTTAAAAACAAAGTTTTGTGATCCTTCGCTCTCATGGTACTCCATGAAACGAGCCAGCACGTGTCATTTTAAACACGTGCCATTCCGTGTAATTCGACGTGCCATCACTTACAACGTGCATATGTGTGCCACCAAATGCATGCCATTCTGTGTGACATAATATAACGTGCCACCCCATTACCGTAGTATCCGTGTCATTTTTAATCGTGCCATTCCGTAAAACGTGCCTATACGTGCCACACGGTCCGTATCATCCTGTGCATATACACTGATTTCCGGTACCATACCCCGAACCACTTTCTTATAGGGCAATAAGTGAAAAAACATGATTTATACAATTTATAAAGCTTCTGACCCGTTTGAGCCAGGTCAGAGAATTTTAGAACCGTGACTCATTTGGGTCAGGTGACCCATTGGGTTGGGTGTAGAGCATTTTACTTATTTGCGCGGGTATCACAAGGAAATCCGATTTTGTGAATAAATTAAGTGCGTGAGATAAAATTTTAGGGTTTGAGTCTTAACGTTAGACGCTATAGGGTTAGGGTGATGCTTAATATAAGTAAATTTTCATTCCCATCATTTTTAATTAGTGCACCAAGATCGATTTAAACATTAATTTTTGCGTATTTTCGCTTTTTTCTTCTTTTACGGGTGTTCGAATTCTTCGTCTGGCTGATCCGGAATAGTCAAAATTTGCACTCTCCGATTGGCTATTTCCTCTCCAGGAGTTTGTATTACCCGCGCAAATAAGTGGATGCGGGTGTAGAGTGTCCAGAATTATCCGATGCGATTGAGAAAATGCATATGTGATGCGAATAAATAACAATTGCATAATATCGCATCGCATAATCCTGGACACCCTAGTTGGGTGACCCTTACGGGTCATCTGAACTGGCATCATATCTCTACCTTTATCATTATATTATTCATTCAATTTAACCACTATCTGGTATCCCGTTCCTGGTTTCGCGCGACGACGTCGCGCAGCTATCTAGTGTAATATCACGAAGTGCATGGTTACTGAGACATTTTTAATGGCGTACGTCCGCAAAATCTCGTAACCGATTGGATAATGCGTTAAACGCAGTAAAAATGTAAATTTCTGCACTTAAACATCACGCAATGCATCACATAGTACTATATTTATCCATTGTATGAGAATTGTTTAACCAAACATCGCTTTAACGGGTTTTTGTCTCGATTTAAGTGCATGACGATCATTATAAAAAAATGTCTTTTATTTTTTATTGTTTTTCAGAATTATACTAACTAAATTCGATATGTTATTAACGCAAAAAGGCCATACCGTAGATAGATACAAATGGCGATTGAGGAAAATTCTAATATCTAATAATTTTAAATCCGATTGATTAATTGATTAGGGACCTGATTTTAAAATTAGTGTGACACGTGATGGGCCTTGTGCATTTTACTTATTTGCGCGGGTAACACAACCAAAAAAGAAAATCCGATTTTAGGTGCGTGAGATAAAAATTTAGGGTTAGGGCCTTAACGTTAGAGGCTATAGGGTTAGAGTGTTTAATATAAGTAAAATTTCATTCCCGTCAATTTTAACTAGTGCATCAAGATCGATTTAAACATTAGTTTTTGCGTATTTTCGCTTTTTTCTTTTACGCGTGTTCGAATTCTTCGTCGGGCTGATCCGGAATAGTCAAAATTTGCACTCTCCGATTGGCTATTTCCTCTCCAGGAGCTTGTATTACCCGCGCAAATAAGTGGATGCGATTTTGTGATGACCATCGTAATTATTTGTA
>QKWP01000211.1:418246-434643 GCA_003550325.1 Gigaspora rosea | reverse complement strand
CTATTATATTATATAATAAGACTTACTTTAAAATGCATCAACTTATTATATAGGTGTGCAATCGCCTTTAAATTTTCACTAGTTATTTATATAAAGTCTAAGAATAAAACTACGTTTTTATCTTTTTTTTTATTAATATGTGGGTTTTGAACATTCACTTTATAGAATGTTTGAAAATTCATTAATTAGAGGAAAAAAATTATCTTAAACTTTTAAATCGAAGCTTAATTAGAACTTTAATAAAACGTAGTCACCTTGAAACAGTTCTGACGAACAGTTTTCAATTAAAAAAAATTGGAAAAATAAGTGCAATATAATCTTACTACACTATTTTTATTTATTTATTTATTAAAAAATTTTCATTTTTTTTATTTATTTATTGATAAAAATCTAATCATAATAAAATGAACTGACATAGGTTTGATTAAATAGTCGATGTGACACCCAATGGTCAGCGGCATGGAGTTAATTAAATTAATTACGTGATGTAAAGCAATTGTAAGGGTTGCACAAGTGAGTATTCGAATTAAAATAAATAGTCATGTAACGTAATAAATAAGAAAAATAAGAAGCGAAAGAGAGAGAGCCTCTTGAAAAGAAATAGAAAAATATTGAAAGGTTGAGCAAAGCTCACCAGAAAGTGTGTTGTGTTATAATAAGTGCCAAGTGAGACAAAGTTTGCAGTACACGTTTGAGTCAGATATTTAGAAATCATTGAAACTATTAACCTTGGACATTGAGTATGAGCAATTATATGAGACCAATATTGCCTGTATCAAATAGTTCACAAAGTTGAATTAATTCGATTAAGCATACTTGTAAAGAAAGTCAGGAAATTATTTAGCTTGTTCACATGTATTTTAATAAAAATTTTATTATATTCTTTTACATTCATAACCTAATATTGATTCTTTAGCTGTAAATTTTCTGAGAATTATTTTAACCGAATAAAGAAGTATTTTAACTATCATATTACTGAATTTATTGATGAATTATTTTATTTATACGTGTATTAAAATCTCACAGCTCTTAAAAACTTATAAATGGTCTAAAAATTAATTATAAAAGAAATTTACAGCGCTTAGCAATTAACAAGAATATGTTCACATGGCACCAATGTAAAGTATGATTCAATAATAGAGTCATCTATGTTTGAATAGGTTGCACCCACATAATTCAAAGTTCTGTTTCGTTTGCAGAATTCTATTAGCCCTTTAACACCTTTCTCGCTATCAAGGCGATCAATAAACAGTTTTTTTAAAGGTGCATTGCAATGATTGAGTAAAATATCAATATATAAATCTAACCGTGAAAACCTTAAGTCAAGATACTGCAATGTTAACGGCAATATTTCTGCAAACTGTTTAACTCGTATTTTTAATTTTTCCTCAAGAGTATCATCAGAGTCACCTAACGTGAGAAATTGAAGTTTTTGTAAATTACCAATAAGTTCTAGGAGTTGTGTTGAAATATTAATAAACGAAATGTTGAGATATATAATGTTTGGGCAGAAGGATTTTAATGTTTCTAGTAATAATGATTCTTCCAAAATCTCAGCTTTAGAATCGAGTTTTAGTCGTTGTAATCGTATGCCAGACTTTTTTAAAATTTGTACTATAGTCGATGCATTAATCTGGAAATCAACTATTTCTAAAGTGCTGATTTTATCATTTAATGTTTTGAACAGTTTCGAATTGTCAAAAAAATATCTCATACGAAGAGTTTCTAAATTTTTAAAATTTTTCATTACCTCAAACTCTACATTATAATAACAACGTTCTATTATAACTTCTTGTAATGCGTTTTTTTGACTATCTAAAGCTGAAATAATGGCATGGAATTCCGAAGGATATTCTTCACCAACTAAGCTAAATTGTTTGAGTTGCTCTTGTGATTCAATTATATGTATAAGAGCTTGAAATAATTGTGGCTCATGATACGAATTAAATGTGTCAAGTTTCAAAGCACTAATTTTTGTGGTATTTTTTGCCAATATTCTTAATAATTTAGTAGCATTTTCGGTGCTGAGTTCTGATATTACACTCAAAGTTAAATCTTGAAGTCGTGAAAAAAATTGCTCATTATACCCTAATGAGTAAAAAATCTCTGAATTCATTTCTTCATCAAGAAAATATAAGTAATATAGATCTAATTTGTACAAAGTGGCCCCACTCATGGAAAATAATTTAATTAATAAATTAATTATGCGATATACTAATACGTAATTTGGTATTGAACGAGCAAGCTGGAAATCAATCCATTCTTGTACCTTCCTTTCTAAGTGAGATATATCAAGAACCTTCATGAATTTTGCATAATCGAACAATGTTTTGGAAATTTCCATATTTATTCCACATTCTTTTAAAACGAATTTTTCGTCCTCATCAAGAGATGAAAAATATTTAGAAATGAATAAAGAACTTTTTCTGATTGAAAATGGATCTTGCCAAAGAATAGGAATCGATATTTTACACCAATGTCGGCTCACAAGTGCGCACGAGTATAAGGAATTAAATTCATTATTTAAATTATTAAGAATACTTTCCATTAATTCTGGCATATCGCCTGTAAATATTTTTGATGGCATGTTCTTTATTAAAAAAGAAAGGGATTAAGTGTATTATTGTTACACATACGTACGTATTTATAATTTTAGGAGTCACCCTTAAAATTGTATTCCCCTGTAATTTGACCAATAAAATCTAATTTCAGGTGTAGTTTGACAGTCAAAACATGCAAAATTATAATAAGAGGTTAGAACAATGTTGCAACTATTAGTAAAAATTCACAAAAAGCATTTTAATTAGACCACAGAATGTAGTTTCTTAATTTTAATTTAGAACTATTCTTGTTTTTGCATAAAGTGGTTTCTTTTGACACATGTCGATGGATTTGTAATTTACTTAGAGTTTCAATCCGGTTAGCATTTATCCGAATAATTATCAGATATCCGGATCTGAATTTATTCGAATATCTATCTATTTACTATCTTTTTTTACTGTTAATATCCGGATAATTATCTGAATATCTGTCAGATTATCCGGATATCAATAGTAATGGATATCCAAATGGATAAACGGTTGACGGATTGGAACTCTAAACTTTTTACTATTCTTTAGATCTAACTAACTCGCAACGGCGATCCTCAAAGTATATTATTATTATTTGCATAAATCGATCGCCCATACCTTTAATTTTAGTGTTCTGTAAAAATCCGCCAATAAGTTTTACAGGGATGGCCAAATTTTGTGGCCGTGCAAATTATAGGGTATATCAGTATGTCAGTGTTCGGACTAATCGGAAGTTCGGCCGGGAGAAACTTCCGAAACCCCGAAACCTAGTTTCCCCGGAAGCCCCACATCCGAAACTTCCGAAACTTCGAAATTGGCGAAACGCCCAAAATTTCAGAACACAATAAAATTTTATATAAATGATAGACGAGAGTATGTGGTGCTAACGGATTTAGGAAATAGGTGGGAACTTCAAAATTCGGATTTGTGGTATAAAAAGGAGTGGCCTTTACCAGTTTTTCAAGCTAGCCGAAACTTCCGAAACCAATAGCCAATAAAATCACGTAATCCTCATATCACGTGAAATAGCGAGCATAAATTATATTTGAACCGTTTTTTATTCACTATCTGCTATGGTTTTTTAACTGGTTCGAATTCCGTTTTTTTTATTCACAAGGTTTTTTTGACTGTTTGAAATCCGTTTTTTTTTTTAATTCAGAAAGGGTCCAAGTTTTCGGATACTTTTTTTAAATATATTTGCTAAGTTTAGGAAGTTTCGGTTTCGTCCAGTTTAGCCCAATGGGGGTCGGTTAAAGCGGAGTTAACTCAATATATGATCTACATACTGCATATATTGGATTCTTGATACTATATATAAAAAACCTTCCAACTGCATCAACAAGGTAACCCTAACCCTAACTAAATTTCACTCCGCTTTAACCGACCCCCCAATTCGGAAGTTTCGGTTTCGTCCAGTTTAGCCCATTTCGGTTTCGTCCAGTTTAGTCCAATTCGTAAGTTTCGGATTTTGGGCGATACCGAAACTCCAGGACCGAAACGTTTCGGACTTTGTGGAGATTTAGGCAGAAACACTGATGTATTCGTATGGGAATGGAATTTAAGTGGATTCGGAATTTCCTAATTAAATTAAGGTTAGGGCGTACACATAATAAAATTAACTCCAAATGGAAGTTTATATATAAATTCTGAATCCACTTAAATTCTGTTTCCACCTACAAAATGTACGAGCCACTTCAGGCAAGAGTGCTATTTGCGCAACAGCACGTGATGATCGACCAATCAAATAGAGGAATTTTGATCATCCCAGATCAGCCCGACGAAACAAAGCGAAAAAAGTGAAAAATGCAAAAAATATAGGAAACGGTAGTCTAAACCTATCGTGAAGTATTAATTAAAAGTGTCGGGAAGGCAATTATATATATATAAACTACTTTATCCTAAACTGACCTAATCTTAATACGGGCACCCTAACCCTAATTCTTAAAAAATCGTGCTGATAGGGATTGTTGCGCGCAAATAGATCATTCTCCGAAGCAATACTTAAGCCACTAAAGGTACACTCCCCTGACATAAATCACGGGATTTTTTTGTAAACAACATGACGATCAATTTTTTTACCGGTTTTTTAATTTGTAAATTCTCAACAACCTACATATTAATCTGGGCCAGAATTTTTTTTTAGTTAACAGCTATATATATATTTATTTATAAGAGTTAATATCGTGTAGAGTATCCTAAAGCATCAATTACAGCAAGAATACGCCGAACTATACTTTCAACAAGATTTTTTATATTGAGCCATCGATTTAAACCACTTATCCTGCAGCAAATTGAATAATTCCGACTCGTTGCTAGATATAGGAATGTGTTTACATACATGACGCTCTAATTCATCCCACAGATGTTCAATAGGGTTTAGATCAGGCTATATGACTGCCATGGAAGTTGCACAATATTATTTTTATGAAACCAGTGCTTAGTAAATTTGGAAGTATGAAATTTAGCATTATTGCCCTATGAAAACTCAATACACGGAAATGCATGCATAAATACGAAATTGTATGCAGGTAAGCACGGGTTTTATAATAACTGCATGGAAACTGCACAGAAACTGATCATCCATAAATTTAATGCACGTTATCACACGAAAATTGAAATCCGTGTACTATCATATATAATATTATATCCATGTATTAGCGTGTATTAATTTTAATGATTACATAATTTCTGTGCAATAACGTGCACAATCTTTAAGATTCTTAACAATCATAATTTCGTACACTGTCGTGCACAATCGTTAAGATTCTTAATGATCATAATTTTTGTGCACTGACGTGTGCAATCGGTAAGATTCTTAACAATCATAATTTCAGTTCACTGACGTCACGATCATCACAATCGTTAAGATTCCTTAACGATTACAATTTTGTGCACTGATGTGCTCAATTGTTAAGATTCTTAATGATCATAATTTTCATGTGTTGACATTAAGATTCTTAACGATCATAATTTCAGTGCACTGACGTCACGATCATCATAATTATTAAGATTCCTTAATGATCACAATTTTTGTGCACTGGCGTGCACAATCGTTAAGATTCTTAACGATCACAATTTTCGTGCATTGACATGCACAATCGTTAAGATTCTTAATGATTATAATTTCAGTGCACTGACATCACGATCATCACAATCTTTAGATTCCTTAAATCACAATTTCTGTGCACTAACAGCACTATCGTTAAGATTCTTAATGATCATAATTTTCATTTCTATACATAATGCATGACCATTATAATTGTTAAGATTCCTTAACGATCATAATTTCAGTGGATTATTATAATATCATGATTACCACAAACATTAAGATTCTTAACGATGATATTTTTGTGCATGGTATCTCAATTGTTATAATTTTTAAGATCCTTAACGATCATAATTTCATGCACTAACATGATGATCATTAAGGTCCTTAACAATCATAATTCTGTGCATTAATGTGATGATCATCAAAATTCTTAATGATTATAATTTCTGTGCATTGACATGCACAAAAGTATTCATTTTTGTAAGTAAATAAATATTAAATTCTTGTTTTTTGTTTTTTTTTCACTAAACAATAATAATTTCCATGCATTTATGCACACAAATTACATTCAATTTGTAAGCATTTACTTTTTTGTTTTTTTTTGTGTTTATGCTTATAATTTTTATTATTTTTATTTATTTTTTTATAATTTTTTTTTACAGCTCATTAATTTTTATACAGTTCACTCTCATTAATATCAATCTTGTTAATATCAACCTAAGCTATAGACCAAATTTTTATAAATTTTTATATATTAAAATCCCTTCATATATATCAACTTTAATATAAATTCTCTTTAATATCATATCAACATGAATATAATGGTGGTCCAAATAGGTTTATATAAACGAGGGACAATTATTATTTTTGAAACCATCCTTTGGAGTTCTTGCCATGGAAGTAGTAATTTTGGCCAATCAAAATTTATCGCTAAGCTTAGCCAATAAATTTTGGTCAGCTTAGTCAGCTTAGCTAATTTTCTAATCAGGTCTCATTACATAAACAGATATGGGCTAGTGCAAAAATGTAGATATGTTATGCGTCATTTATTGATTTCTGTCATTCAAGAATTGACATGAAATCTTTGTGAATCCAAGAATAATGTATGTTATACTTTGAAATTGGTATCGGTATGAAGTTTACCAATATACAAATATATATATCATATTTAAATAAAACTTCATTCGTATTGTTATTTATTCTTGTATTGGCCACGCAAATCATAGCCACACCTCCTCGAGCATTTTGAATTATTTTTTTCAGTAAGTGCATGATTTTGTTTCACAACTGGTTTTTTGATGGGCAGTGGCCGTTATAAATTTTTTTGGTTTAATTTTTTGTATGGAGGATTTAATATTTGGATCACCAAAAAAAAATCTATTAACATTATTAAACAAAAAATTAAATTTAACTTTCGATAACAACAAAAATAATATTTTTCCATGTTTATTTTTGTTTACTCTTCATGTTCTGTTGCCTGATGCGCAGCACAATTCACTTAATAAAAATTCTCTATTAGGCAAACTTGTGTTCTCAAATTATTTTCATCTTATTTAAGTAAATGAAGCTCTTCTTTTATACAGATATGAAGTATCTTAAAAGTATTAGTAATCCAGTGTTTTGGCTTTTAATCGTACTAAAGGCTTGAATTTTTTAATATATTTAAACATTTATTATAATAATTAATATACATTAAGCTTCAATTAATTTTTTTTGGTTTTCATGCTTTTCTAATGTTTTATCAAAGGATTTACAAGACAGAAAACTATATGTTTGCAGCTCCATAATATCAATAAAGAAAAAAAAGATTTATGAAAGTAATTATATGAACATTATTTCCCATTTTACTAATTGTTCATTACAGGTTTTCGCTATTATTTTTGGGCACAATTTAATTCAAACTCAATAGGGAAATAGCCTTCATCCGTCAATTAATAAAACGGGAGAATAGCTTGGGTTATTGATGGATCAGTAAATAACATATGTCAATTCCCGAATGACAGAATTGATTATCGACGCATAACAGATACACCAAAACTAATAGTCAATTTTGTCTATATATAAAAGTTACTCAATTTTAATTATTTATTTATAATTTTTTTATATCAAATAAAGAAAACTCTAAGCTACTTTTTAGTAGAATTTTTATTATCTTTTTATAGTTTGTTTGTTGCTCTATAAATTTTTTAAAAATTTAATTTTTTAAAAAAAAAACAAGAAAAATTTTTCTTTTTAGAAAAAAATTAATTTTGCCATCAATATGCAACTTTGTAAGTTGATATTAAGCAAGTGCATTGCCATACATACGCTAAATATAAAGTAATTATGGGTATTGTAGTAGATATGGGTATTGTGGCGGATCTGCTATAACTTGTGACCCATTCACCCAAACTAACCAATTTTTGTATCATTTGAATCGTCTTATTGAGACGATTCAAATGGTATAAAAATCATTTAATTATGGCACTGGGTAGAGATGTGCCTTATGCATTATGCATGCTGCATTATACAATGCATAAGCTGCATAATGTAATGCAAGAATTGTAAAATTTAAAAATATACATAGAGATTATTATATTATTTTGATTCAATTAAAATTATGTAATTTGCTTTTATTCTAATAATTATTTTTAAATTAGAACTTATAAATTATACATATTCCTTTTTAATTTGCCACAATAGTTTTTTGCAAACAAATTTCTTGACCAAACTTCTACTACTATATATTGTAGTCTTCTAATTTTATATTTAATATTTAATAGCTAGTCTAAATTAATACATACAATAAGTTACTGCATTAGTAATACAACCTAACTTAACTACTTTGAACTTTCTAATAACTTGTCCTTGCTGATTTTAGCAATTTGACAGTGTGCTAATTAGTTATATACTACTATTATATGCATTAGATTATTCTTAATAAAAGCTAATAAAATAATTATATTATATAAAGATGCAGGATTGCATAATGCATCATGCTGCATAATGTCGCATTATGCAATGCAAAGACAAAAAACCTGCATTTGCACATCACTATCACTGGGTCATAAGATATTGGTGTTTGAATATTTAAATCAAATTTTTTTAAAAAACCCCAATATATTATATTTGGACACTATTCTAACGCCAATATCTTGTGACCTAGTGATTGAAATTAAACAATTTTTGTGCCATTCAAATTGTCTCAATGAGACGATTCGAATAGTATAAAAATTGTTTAGATTGGACCAGTATTGGACCAATAGGTCACAAGTTATTGCAAATTCCGCCACAATACCCATATCCACCACAATACCTTTCCAATTTTGTGTAATATATGATTGTAAATAACTTGTGAGCCTGTGTTCCAAATTGAACAGTTTTGGTACTATTTGATTCGTTTCATCGAGATGAATCAAATGGTACCAAAATCATTCAATTTAGACTAATAGATCCAGAGTTATACCAAAATTCTCTTAACTCTGCCACAATACACATACTTATCTTACAGTTAAAATTTTAGCTTAATTGGATTATTAGTTGTTAAAATATAAAATAAAAACTAATTTAATATAATAAAGTTGTACAAATTACTATATATAGTAATTTTATATGTAGTAATTATTATAAATTTTAAAATTTTGTATTTTAACAACTATGAATTCAATTAAGCTAAAATTTTAACTATATATTTAGCATATATATAACAATATACTTGTGCAATATAAACTTATAAAAGTTGTATATTTATAACAAAAATAATTTTTTTTTAAAAGGAACTTTTTGCATTGTTTTAAAAAAAAATTAAAATTTTAAAAAAATAAAAATTATTATACAATTAAATGTCTATTAAAAGATAATAAAAATTATATCAAAAGATAGCTCAAAACTTGTTTTACTTAGTATAAAAAAATTATAAATAGATAATTAAAATTAAAAAACTTTTGTATATCAATAAAATTAAATTTAATTTAGTTATTTATATTTTTGTATTAAGCAAATTAAAAAAATAAGGAATTAACAAAATTTTTTATAGTAAGAAAATTTTTTAATAAAATTTATACTTAAATATTTTCCAAAACCTATATAATAGATAAAGTTATTAAATAATATTTTAAATTTTAAAAAAAATTTTTATTATAAATAGATTAGTGTATCTATATTTTTGCACTGGACCATACTTTACATTTATATAGCAGATAGCTTATATACTGAGCCTTATAATATGCCTGACTGTAATGCTAAAAATACTTTAAATAAATTTAAAAAAATGTGAAAATAAAAGTCAGAATTAACGAAATTACAAGATTAGTTGAGATTTAATAGTTGTTGAGATTTAATAAGCATTTATTTAATTAATAATGTTATTTTTTTAATATTCATCTAACTCTATTTTTTCTGCATAAAAACAAATTCTTGTTATTTTTACCCACACTGTTAACAAATCTATTAAGGCATCATTAATATATAAAATAGCAAACTGTGTAATTCCAGATTTGGGAGAGCAATAGTTGGAACTTATACAGATTAGCTTTGGGCATTGCATAGTTATATGGGATGAATATTTTATCAAAGGATTCGGGTTTATGTAGTTAAAAATTAAGAAAAGTATTTCATAAATGTAATCGGGTTATGTGTGTTACCTTCTTAATCGTTAACCTGTCTTTCTAACTATTTATTAATTATCACTTGTTATTTTCCCACTTTATTAATCAAGGACTACTTTTATATATTTATAGTATTCTCATGCTATATTAGATTTAGTAATAATTATATATCTATCATTAAAATATAATAATCTATTAACAAATTGTTACAATAAATGTTATCATCAAATATTCCTACCATATAATTATGATGTAGCAATTAGATATTAATAAAATTTTCTGTAACAACTGATTCCGATGATATTAATAATAGTATATATTTAAAGTTACACTTCATTATTTTTTTTAACAGTAATAATTGTTATAAATTATAATGCCAGGAAAAGAGATAATTCTTTGGCAATTTGTAATATGAAATATTTTAAATAAACCTGTTTTAAGTGCCTGTAGGCAGTGTTTAAAATTTGATGTTCTTATGTTCTCATAAGAACAATAAAAATTTTTTACCAACATTGATATTTAAAATAATGTTCTCTTATTTGAGAACATCTTGTATTGATAAAATGTTCTCAAAATATTATTACTATTAAATAATTAAATTGTTATAACCTTTTTACTACTATAATAATATAAATTAACTCTTAAATAAAATTGTAACAAAAACTTTGATTCAATAGTACTTTAAATACTAAATTTGTCTATTATATCATAAAATATATATATTTTAGTATTTATAACTATTAGTTTTTTTTATATATTTGAAAAAAAGATTTATAGTTGCAAAAAGTTAAATAAGTATATTATATAATCAATTTAAATTTTCTAAATACTATTAAAATTTAAAAGCCTTTGCTGTAACTTTATATAGTCCGGTGCAAAAATGTAGATACATGACATATCTTATAATAAAAAAAAATTGATATTTAATATAAACATTTAAATGCATTTATTTATTACACAGGTCTGCGGATTTATTTTAATGTAAATTTTATTAAAAAATTTTATTTCTATAAAAATTTTTATTAATGATTTATTTTTTCAATTTGTAAAATTCAAAAATATGAATAAATTAAAATTAATTATTTATTTTTTTTTTTTTTAAATTTTTTTAATTTTTAATTATCTATTTATATTTTTTTTGTACTAAATAAACCAAGTTCTAAGCTATCTATTAATATAAAATTTATTATCTTTTTATATACATATTGTTGTGTAATAATGTTTTTAAAATTTAGTATTTTTATTAAAAAAGCAAAAAAATACCTTTTAAAAATAACTATATTTTTGTTACTAATTTACAATTTTGTAAGTTTTTATTGTACAAGTATATTGTTATATATATAGTAAATATATAGTTAAAATTTTAGCTTAATTGAATTAGTAGTTGTTAAAATATAAATTTTTAAATATTTAATAATAATTACTATATATAAAATTACTATATATAGTTATATATAAAATTTTGTTAAAATAAATTAGTTTTTAATCTATATTTTAGCAACTACTAATCCAATTAAGTTAAAATTTTAACTGTATATTTAGCATATATAAGGCAATGCAGTTGTATAGTACAAGATTATAAGGTTGCATATTGGTACGAAAATAATTTTTTTTAAAAAATAATTTTTTTTTTGAAAAATAGAATTTTTTAAAAAATTTATTATAAAATAAACTTATTATAAAATGATAATAAAAATTATATCAAAATTTAGCTTAGGACTTTCTTTATTAGGTATAAAAAAATTATATTTAAATATTTAAAACTGAAGAACTTTTATATGTCGACAAAATAACTTTTAGTTTTCGTGTATCTACATTTTTACACTGGCCTATATAAAAGTTCAAGATAGGTTTATACAATAAAAATATATGCATATTTAAAAAATAAAATTCTATAATTTTTTGAAAACATAAATACTCTAAATTTAGTTCATTTGAGAACATAATTTTGAATTTGAATTTTAAACACTGCCTGTGGGTATTCATTAATAAAAACAAAAAAAAATAAAAAATTATGTTTTTGTACATAATTATGCATAAATAATTTTTTTATTTTTGTGAAAATAAAAATCAATCAGCTGATTTTGAAAAAATTGACTGGCTAAGCTAAAAAATTTTGGCTTAGCCAACTTTGTCATATCAGCCAGAATCACTACTTGGAAGTTGCTTTTTAGAATCACTATTGCTCTTGGTGCATGGTTTTTTATTATTTTTGAAGTATCACAGCTTTGTTTTTTTCTTACTTTAATTATTTCTTTTATATTTTATCATTTAGTATCACACTTGTATTACGGCCACTAGAGTTGCTGCAATTGGTGTTGTTGCTATTGGAGTTATTGCTAGAGTAGTCATTTCGAATTTTTTTTGAATCTTTTATTTTGGTACTAATGCTTTACATTGATTTTTTCGATATTATTAGTTGCTAAATTATTTTTAAAGATAGTAGATTTAGTAATTAGAAGTATTTTCTTATTCGGCATATAAATTATTAAATTTAAAGTAGCTATATTATAAATTTATTAATAAAATAATAAAATTTAGTAGAGTTATTACCTGGGTCAGCTGACCTGTACGGGTCACCCAACCTGGCAGATCATGGGTAGAAATGCTCTGACCCAGATCAAACAGATCAGAATTCAAAACAAGAAAAAGCCTACTTAAAATGCGCCATTTGCCAAATAAACTTTTACCCAGGTTATCTGATCTGTATAGGTTAGCTTTATGATGGGTTATGGCTCGTAAATTGGCCTTTTAAAATACAGTAACTCAGTATTTCCATAGACAATAAAAGCAAATCCAAACAAAGTTAAGAAAACTTTCAATACATAATCTGAAAAATTTTATTTAAATATTTAGAATACAGGTTGTTCTCTATACAATTAGCTTTAATTATGGGTTGTTACATTAACTTTTAAGGATTCACTTTAAAAACTTCGTGAATTTCTGTTTGACCCATTGACCCAGGTCATAACCTGGGTCAATACCTGAATTGCCCAGGTCGGTATTCTTTGACCTGGATCACAACTCTAAAATTTAGTTAATAAAATATAAAATTTCATTAATAAAAATTATAAAGTTAGTTAATAAAATTACAAAATTTAGTTAATAAAATAATGAATATAAATATATATATGGATATGTGTATATGTATGAATATATGTTATTATATATCTGATATTATCTGGCAAATATATATAATTATGACGCAGCAATGCCTTGATATTTTTTGACTGATTTCGGAATAGTGTTTTGATTTTTGGACTAATCCAGAATTTACTATCAGGTAATTTTGGCTTTGCCAAATATCCAGATTATTTGTTTTGATTTTCAAACTGACTCAGAATTAGTTAAATTTCACTATCGGGTAATCTCATGATGTGTTGGAGGCATTGCTGAATATCAAATTTTTGAACCAAACTTCAAAATTGTAATACAGTTTTAACAACAATAAAATTGTATGGGCCAGAACAAAGTACTTAAATTTGTATAAGCAATAAAAAGTACTCAGAGAAAGTAATTAATTATATTTTTTTTAATTACAATTAAAAATAAAGGGACTGCCTATTTCCACTATGGTATTTCACTATGGTTATACAAAAAGTTACTATTTTTAGATTTTAATATAATATTGTATATTATAATTTTAATTATTTTCAATTGGTCCAACTTGATTTAGGTTACCAAAACAAAACTCATGTAATACTACACGACATTAGCGGCATGTAACCAAAAATTATTTTTGCGAAAACAATACACTTGGCCATTGTATAACATGTGTGCATATGTTGTGTAACTAGTAGATGTACTGTGATTGGATGTTGCTTTGAATCTAGATTTAGGGTTAGGGTGGGCCGGAATTATGTCTATCCCGCAGGTGATTATCATGATAGTGCTATCAGCATTAAGCTTAATGCCGGCTGACCCAACCAAAATAAATCTTGTGTAATATTACACAACATTAGTCGTATGTAACCAAAAATTATTTTTGCAAAAACAATGCACCGGGCCTTTGTGTAATATAAGTGCATATATTATTTTGAATTCTAAAAATAGAAAATCTTGTGTAATCATGATGGAAATAGCAAAATACCATGGCAGAAATAGTAGCTCCCAAAATAAAAAGTGCAATTATTAAATGTTTTCCTGCAAGAAATTTCTTTATTTGAGGATTTTGATTTTCATATTTACCAGTATTAACTTGAATAGGTTTTAAATAAAAATTCTTAACCATTATTTAATAAATAACATTTTTTTTAAAAAAAAATTACCAAAAAAAAGTAAATTATCTTTGTGCTATTATTTTTAACACTTTGGAGCAGCTTTTTCGCAATATAGTTTTATTATTATTAATCATACTTGGCTCAGAAATGTCATTTTTCTTTATTTTACTAGTCCCAGATGAAATTGCATTTATTTTAAGATTACTACTCAAGCTCTTGATTTGGGCATTAAAAAAAATTTTTTTGAAGTATACTTTTATAATATGTATAAAGTAAAAAAAGTTTGTTTTTAAAAAAAATAACACCTGAGAATTTTTTTCACTTATTTAAAAAAGTAAGAAAAAAATTTTCTTTTTTATTAGTTTATCTTTGTTTTGATTTAAAGTCCATTATAGAGAGAGGATGATTTGGCCATAATCATAAATTGCCGGATAATTCAAATATTGGACAAATTGATGAACATTGTGAATTTGGCTCAAATCAGTCAAATAATTGGTGGACACATGCTGCAAAGTGGCATGTGTCCACCAATCATTTGCCTGTTTGAGCCAAATTCACGATATTCATCAATTTTTGCCCAATATTGTATACTTATCTGCATGTAAAGGGTTCATATTATTTCACTAACAATCACTTTATAACATAACATTTCATTGACAGATACTCACTAACAACTTCATTTTACCAACAGTTTGTTTCACTGAAGCTCATTTTACCAACAAGTTTATTTTTAAACTGCACACTAAATTTAGTCCTAATTCTACCTAATTCTACTCTGACCCTAATAACAATGACCAGAATTACTTTGTTGGTAAAATAAGCTTCAGTGAAATAAACTGTCAGTAAAATGAACCTGTTGGTAGATAATTGCTAGTAAAATGTTATGTCAATGAAGTGATTGTTGATTAATTGATTGCTACCTGCATGCAAATATGCACAAGACAATGCACAAGAAACATATAAAATTGCATGTTAGTACATGCACTGTTGCACAGAATCTGTGCCTTAGTATGTGCTATAAATATGCTTTCGCATACATTGTCTCATGTAGATTTACATGCAGTTTCATATAGTTCAATATCCAAACTTTTTGTATATTGCAGTATCATTCTGTGCTGCAATTTGTTATAGGGTTGTCTTGAAATATATAATTGTTTTGACCAACTATGTTTATTGAATATTAAATAAAATATATAACAAGTTTCAAAATTTTCTACATAATTCTTCAAATCCATACTGCCATTAACCTGAACTAATGGTCCAAGACCATATATACTAAAACACCTCCTAGCTATTATGCTGCATTGCTCTGACCTAAACATCAAAACTAGACATTCAATATTATATTTTTCTTTTGGTTTACTCCAAACATACTTACAACTATCCCTTCTAGACACTTAAGCCTTAATTTATCACTCCAAAACATTATTCCACCTTTCATTTCAATCTACTCTTTTTTCCACCCAACATAGATGAGCTACATAAGAAGACTTATATACAAATTGTTTTTTTTAAACCAACCCAAGCTATAAAACTATTCATGATAAAGGTGATATTGTATGGTTTGGGTGGATACTTCAACAGAGATTGATTTAATAAACTTATTTGTCAAAACATTTAGTGTAACTTTTCTGTCTTCTTTAAAAATGCAAATTAGGTAGCAAATAGTGTTCCGAAGTTCAGTTCAGTTCAATAGAGGTTCAGGTTCAGGTTCAATGAACCTGAACCTGAACCTGAACCTGCTCTAAAAGTTCAATACTAAACTGAACCTGAACTTAAAATTATTGAACATGAACCTGAACCTGAACTTAAAAAAAGTTCAGTTCAGGTTCAGTTCAAGGTTCATGAACATGTTCAGGTTCATAATATATGCACATGTTTACCTAAATCACAAAGTTAGAATCAATTAGTAAAATTTAGAGAATCATAGAAATTTGTATAATTTTATTAATAAAATTATACAAATTTCTAT
>QKWP01000211.1:358978-412112 GCA_003550325.1 Gigaspora rosea | reverse complement strand
TGGTGCCAAAATTAAGGGAGTCATGATAGGCTGCAAGTCCTTGCCGGTGAACCACTTTTTAGAAACCTTAACGAAGGTGGAGAAAAGTGAGGAGGTAAAACCTTGCTATAGCAGGTCACACATAGGTGTCCATTGGGACAACCGGGTGGGTCATACTTTAGATTTTAGCTTCAGTTAGAAGTAGTCATAAAATGTAATATACAAATTATGATAAATAAAGTTATGGCATGACTGCCGAATTAAAAAAAAAAAAAAAAAATTAATGTTAAGGGAGTATAATTTTTTTATTTGTATAACCTGATAGCCCATTTTTCAATTTTTCAATAAAAGCTTTTTTGAAAGTCTTAACCATATCTATTATTCCATCTTTGCTGTATATTTATATTTTATTATAAATTTACCTAGTGTTACTGAATTGTTATATTAACTACTAGAATTATCCAATAGAATTGACAGAAAAAAACTAATTAATAACCAAATTATGTTATAAAAAAAAATCAAGAACATAAATTTATCGAGTTTATTAATTTATAGTAAATTAAAAAAAAAAAAGTATTGACCTGGAATTTGAAATACCAGTATCACATGGTTTTTGGCACCCATATAACTAGTGATCAGGTATGCATATATTGATTGAATGTATTGGTTGAATGTCATTATTTAGTTAAAAGTAAGAGATCATAATTATATGAATGATGAATATAGTGAATGCAAGTGTATTAGTAATTAATAAATAGGCATCGATTCTAGAAAAAAGTGCCTAGTTTCATACTGTTAATAGTTTAAGCTTTATTTTGTATTAATGAACTTGTGTGCTTGTATATTTCTTAGTAAATAAACTTATCTGTGTGAAGTATTTTATAGGTAGTAGTATCTGAATAATATGTCAGTTATTGTACTGCCAAGTAAGTAATCTTTGGTAGCAAAACCTATAAATACAAGATAATCTGAGTGACTATATAATACCAAAGCAAAAAATCAACATTGTGTAATCTAATTTCTTAATGTCAAAATCAGATTTTAGAATGGAAAATTTATGGTCAATAGAAATACGCAATTTGACTGAATATTTTGGCTTTGCTTGTTAATACTGTATTCCATTTAATAAAATATCAAAATATCTAGCATAAAGCAATTAGTAAAAAATGAAATTTATGTAAATATAGTATTACACACATATATAAGTAATATTATTTGCTATTCTGGGTATTTTGGAGGCAGAATACTAAAGTATCACATATTATAATTAATGGGTATCCATTTGTTGTACTAAATTTAATACAGTTTTTTTTTTTGTGTTAAGGTGATGTCGTGCCTCTGGTCTTTATTGAAAGTATATTGATCATTACAACATCGCTGTACAATCTTTTATATACTATCTACTGAGCACTGAGACTTGGACTAATTTAACCATGACCTAAACCTAACAAACCCTTTCATATTCCCATTTATATGGCTAACCTGGCTTTGTACGTCCCTCTTCAACCAACAATTGGTATTCACATATCCACCACTTTACCCACACTACCTAATATCATCACTTCCAATTTGGTGTCAGTTGCCAGGTAGGAGCTTTATTGGGGTGGGGCACAGATTAGTTAATCAAAACTATGTTAGTTAAATTGATCATTTTTTTACTATGATCAAATTTTTTATTAGTGAAATTAAAAATCAAATTAAAAATCATTTTACGTAATTTAATTATAAAGAAAAAGCACCAAATTCTAAAGGATTTACCTCAACTTTGCACTTATTTTTCCAACTTCTTTTGATTGAAAAATCTTCACAAGAACTATCACAATAAAGTTACGCCCGATTTTTTTGCTAAAGTTCACATTAGCTCTAATTTGCAAATATCGGATAGAATTATTTTAATAAAATTAATAAAATTTAAGATTTTATATTGATCGAATACTTAAAACCTTCACATTAACAAATCCTCAAGCGTAGTTTTATTCTTCTACACTTTTTTAACAACTTGTGAAAGTTTCTAGGTGATATCATATTTTGTTGATGAGCTGAATCATTTTAAAGTAGACCGATTTTAATAAATATTTAATTTAAGGATGGCAAAAATTTCTAAACGAAAGCAACAATCACGTGAGGCAAGCCAAGTTTCAGCAAATAAACGAAAAGCTGTTCTCCGTGTAAAAAATATAAATGAAATTAATCAATGCTTAACGCAAATGAATGATGACGAATTACAATTAATTTATCAAGGCATAGTTAAGCAACCTAATAGCCAAGAGAAGAATAAAACTACACATCGTCAAAAATTATTAAGTATGGTTGAAAAATTACCAGATAATCAATTAAAATCTGCTATTCATTTGTTGGATACGATGCGATATTCTAAAGGACAAAATAAGGGCAATTTACTTTCACCATTCTTACAAGATAAGGCTTTAAGCATCATAAATTCATCGTTTTATAAAGCAGGTCAGGATTCAAACTCTTTAATCCAAAGTAATAAGGCGCTTCAAAAACAAGTAACCCAATTAGAGCATTTGAATGAAAAAAAAACTATAAAGTCAAACAATTAACTGGAACATTATCACAATATAAATACAAGCAATGTCAACATATATCAAGAGTACGTGCTGCAGCATGTAAACCTTTGATTGTTAATTCTCAAAATTTAAAAGCAACTATTCAAGCAACTCTTATGAAAAATAAATACCAATATTCAACCGGTTTTATCAATTTGGCTACACAAATTTCACAAATTAATCAAATGTCGTTTCGAAGTACTATTCAAGTTACAAATTCAATTTTAGGCTTTTTAACAGAAGAAAGTTTACCATTATCAATTTCGAGACAATCTATTATTAGATGGAACAAAGAAATCAGTGAAATTCATGTAAACAAAATCTTTAACCAAGATATTTTCTCAGAATACTTTACTTTCGGAATAATGTTAGACGAATCTACTCGGGGTCAGCAAAAAATATTTATGTTATGCGTTATATCTTGGGATTCTAAAAGTAACAAGCCAAGCTTTCAAGTATTGGAAATGAAGGATTTGGTAGCTTGTACGGGCAAATCAATTGCTCAAACCTTACAGGATACTTTTAATCATTTTAAATTAAATCCTCAGCAATGTTTTGTATGTGTTACAGATAATACTAATTATATGTCTGGCAAAACTGGAGGTGCGATTTCTTTATTTAATAAGTTAAATAATACAAACATGTTTCGAATCCCATGTGGGCTTCACGTTGCACATATTATAATGAACAACTTTGAGGAAGCTGCTTTTGGAAAATTACCAAGTGTTAGTGGATTTTCACAAAAAGAACACCCAGCAAATCTTCTTTATTTGGCTTGGGAACTTCATGACGGTTATAGCAAAAGTGACAAGGACAAGCCAATGGGAATACGGTCTGATTACATCTGTCAACTTTATAAGGAACGATTTAATTATCAATTAAAAAACTATTAGCAACCTATTCGATCTAGATGGCTATATGAATTAAAATGTGCTGAGCAGTTTTTAGAACGGAAAGATATTCACATAAAATTTACTGAGTGGTTTTTATCACGTCTCAAAAATCGAAATAATACACCAAAATCTTATATAACAAAAATGGGATTATTTTATAATTGGCTTCAAAATCTGATTTTAAATATTCAAATTAGATTACTAGTTCGTTTTGGAAGAGATCTTTACTATCCTATGACTAGATTTCTTATGGGCTATGATTCTGAATTAAATGAAAATTTATCAATAAATCTTTCTCCTGGTTATCGCGCACACCAGATGTCTGATTTTGTGGCCCGTATTACTACAAAACTTAGTAATATTGTGGAAAATCCTTATTCATTTTTTAGGGATGAATTATTGGAAAGTCTTAATTTGTTAAATGATGATCAACTTGCTAAACTCATTTCAGATCTTGAGTGTGGCGCTAAAAAAGCATTGGAGCTTCACCAAAAATGGCTAAATTGCTGGTTACATTTACCTCAGAGTGTTTGTCGACTAGGTGGAAAGTATGGATGGGAGTTTGCACGAAGCTATGCACATGTTGTTTTAAAAATTCCTTTATTATCAGTACCATCTCTGCGGGAGTTATGTTATATGAAATTTATCAAATTAGATACTGAAGCTGGTGAATTCAATGATTTCGGATTATTAGCTGCCCTACAAGATCCCGGGTTTAACCATGAATTTAATCAATTTATTCAAGAACGAAAACCTTTAAGTGAATTTCCTAAAATTTTCGAATTTGTAAAGCACCGAATCTGGTACATTATGATCCACCAACAAGAAGTTGAGGGCCTTTTCAATAAATGGGATCTTAAGACCCATCCAAATATGTCAAGTGATCTTCAACAATCAAAAATGCGACTTGCAAGTTTACCACTTAATGAAATCGGGTGTAACTCTTCTGATTTATTGGAGTTTAGAACCAGAAAACGTCAACAGCAAGCAAGATTTATGAATAATCAAATTTCAAGCAAGGAAAATCTTAATGACAGTGATCGTAAAGAAAAAGCAAATAAATTATTCGATGATTTATTTGAACGAAAATAAATAATTAAATAATTAATATGCAAATAAATTTGTTCGAAATAATTAATATGCAAATAAATTGTTCGAAATAATTAATATGCAAATAAATTGTTCGAAATAATTAATATAACTGATTTACACTCGTGTACATAACATGAAAAAATCTGTAATATGTTAAATTATATAGTTAGCTAATATAGATTTGATTAATTAGTCCGTGCCCCACCCCAGCGCTTTATGCTTCCAGATTGGTATACCTGAGTCCCCTACTGGCGTACTTCTCAGGAGTTCGTATCTTAAGCCATGCAGCTGCCTCTACTACATTGGGTAAGTATCTCAAGCCAATTTTCCTGCACTTCGGGCCCTGGATTTAGCGTTCCTAATTCAGTAATATGTGAACGACTGTACTTTCCTCCTATGGTGACAAGTGACTGGGCATGTTTCGCAAATGCTTCCAGCTATTAGATATAGTTGGATGGCATCATGAGGCTCTGGCGAACCATGATGCACTTATACCTGCTTATCCTGTATTGGTGGTCCCAGCTTCCTTAGCATCCGAGGACTCCTATATGGGTACGCCTAGAGTCCGTTAGGCCTTGACACATAGACGCCTCTATGCTTCCACTATTTAATACAGTTTTTATAAGTACAATTTTAAATTTGGTATTATTAACTTAAAATTAAATTTTTCTAATATATAATCCTATATTTATATTTTATTTTGGCATATTAAAAATTAGTCAATTTATTAAAATTTATATTAGTAGATTTGAAAATTTGCTTGTTACTAAATGTGCAAAAAAAAATTAAATCTTGATAGTAACAGTTCTATGCCAATAAGAATAAGGATCAGATATAACATTATATCTGATTGTATAATATGAAAATAAAGCAAAAAATGCTATTTTTAAAACTATCATAATAATAAAAATTATGACTATAAAACTAGGACCCTGAAATATACGTAGATAGGTCAGATCAGAGAATGTGTTGCCATCATAGACAAATTAAATAATTAAGATTTAAATTTGCATATTATTTTAAAAAATTATTAAAAAGATTAGATTTTTTAAATTGTATATTTGTATATCAAAATTCTATATATAAAAGTTTAATTTGTGTATTTTTGGTATAAATTTGGTCTGACAATAAGCTACCTCTTTGTTTGATCTAAGCTACTTATTTTTTTAAATGCATAGGCAGTATTTCAAAATAAGAATCAAAAAAATGATAAATAAATAAAGTAATAAAACATGTTTTTTTTTAATTACTTATTTTTTAATTTTAATAATAATATCAGTTTTTTTTTATTTTAATAGTATTAGGGGTTTTTTTAATAATATCTAATATAGAGATTGGGACCTGTTGAGAAAATCTTTACCTGGGTATTATTAGTTTATCTGGGTCCCAAATAAATTATTATATATTTCAAGTGAAAATATAATAATATTTTCTATCTGGGTTCATTCCCTAATCTAATATTGCTTTTTTATCTACCTAGATCCAATCTCAAATCCAATAATATTGCTTTTTTTTAAAAAAAATTTTTGTTATTTATTTTTTAATTTTAATGTCATTTTTTTTTCTTTTATAATTTTAATGTTGTTTTTTTTATTTTTTTTATTTTTTTTTTTAGAAGTTTGCTATTTATTACCACTAGTGATCATTACCGGTAAGCAATTTACCAATTAAAATTTAGGATCAGATGTAATATATAGATTAATTTTTGTGCAAAAAAAATATAAATTTTTCAAAACATTGCTAAAATTGCTTCTAACCTAAAATTTTGTCTATGAAACTACTTCTTTTTATACAAAAAAAAATTCCTCGCTAAATTTTACTATATACAAAGCCCTATTCTAATCCATAACCTTTACCCTTATCTAATATAAAGAGATTTAATTTTTATTTAATACAAACAGTTTGTTTTGTTTATTTTGTTTATGCATTGTAGACACTGGTAATAATCACTAGTGGTGATTTGTAGTAATTTTCTTTTTTTTTATTTTTTTATTTTATTTTTTCGATTTTTTTTTCACTTTTATTTTTTATTTAATTTTTTTTCTTTTTTATTTTTTTGATTATTGTTTTTTAATTATTTCAAAATTTGTTTTTATTTATTCGAATATATTTTTTTATTATTCTATTATTTATTTCAAATTTTTTTTTAATTATTTTTTTTTAATTATGATTCTTAATGAATTTTACTAACTATAACCAGCAATGATCATTACCAGTGTGTAACTAACAAAAATTTGCAGGATCAGGTGTAACATGCAAATTAGTTAGTGTAACAAAAATAAAGATTTTTTTTAAAAAATGCTAATATCTCAAGAATTCGTCTATGAAACTACCTTTGACATTCTAACAAAAAAAAATTCTTTGCTAAATTTTGCATATATCAAACATACTTCTAAAATCCCAGGCCTTACTCTAGCCGTAAATTTAATGAAATAAACTTTTTTTTGTTTTATCGTTATTGGTTAAATTACATACTGATGATAAACACGCTAGTTATTTGTAGTTAAATTCTTTTTTAATTATTTTTTTTATTTTTTTTTTAATTTTAATTTTTTTTCAACCTTTATATTTTTTCTTTTATAATTTGTTTTTAACAAATTTTTTTATTTAAATTTTTTACATTTTTTTTTAATTTTTTTTATTTATTTATTATTTAAATTTTTTTATTTTTAAATTTTTTTTTATAATATTATTTAAATTTTTTTTATATAACATATTTACGTTTTATTTATTTAATTTTTATTTTTTTTATTTTATTTATTACAGTATTTAATCTTCATCCTGTGATCTAGATCTAAATTAACTATATCACTTTGTTTATGATCTAAGATAAGTATTTTTTTAGTTTTTATTTATTAATTTATCTTTTAATAATGAACTTTTTTTGTTAAAATGCTACAGATCTCGCCTTTTGGAATATTGAACTGGTTCAACAAGACATTCTTTCCTGGCTTCTCTGTCTATAAATTAGACCTTTATGCCTATTCTTGGTAACTTGGCTAGCAAGGGTACTCTTTCTGATATTTTTAGTAGTTTGGCAAGATGGGTTCTTATGTTTTTTTTTTGTTTTTTTTTTTAAATTTGTACTAATATTTATCCATTTGCTTTTTGGAGTTTTCTTTGTTATTGGTATTGTTTAGTCAGGAGTTCTTTTACTACTGGCGCATTACTAAGAGCTTTTTCATTTGTACTATTTTGGCATTTTTCGTTGCTAGCGTATTACTGTCATTGGTTTGGAACACTTTTATTGCTGGTGCATTACTTGGGCATTTGAGTTTTTTAATTGAACAGTGAAGTATTAGATTTTAATTTTTATTTGCTCTATCGTTGTATTCGTGCAGTACTAATTCTTTTCAGGTTTGGACTAGATGACAGTTGTGACTGTTGTAACTGTCATATCTTGCTTTTTTGGTGCGTTACTAAATACGTTCATCATTGGTGCAATTGTTGGAATTTAGTGGATAGAAAAGTTAGAGAGATTAGATGTTTAGACAAAAGAATGATGCTTCTACATAGTGTTTGTATAGTATTTTTAAGCTATTTTTGTAGTATCTTTTGTAATATATTTTGTAGTTTTTTTTAATAAAAATATATTATTTTTTATTATTTTCTGAAATTTATAATTAATTAATATTATTTATTTGTAATAAATTACATTTTAAAAACATATGATTATTCTTTTATTATATAAAAATTTAGCTAGTATTTAATATATAGGTAAGCATATACTAATTTATTATTATTCGCTTTTTGGTTATTTTTTACGATGTGTTTCCAAGATATGTTTGTAGTATCTCTTGTAATATGTTTTTGTGATTTTTTTTAATAAAAATGTATTATTTTTGTAAAATTTTATAATTAACTAATTAATATTGCATAGTTTAATATATAATATATTATATACAAATATAATTAACCAAATTATGCACAGAATTTATATTTTTAAAAATCTTCGCTATAGAGATTTGTATATACTTAAAGATTGCTACAAAAAATCAATGATTGCTATAGGGTCGCATAATTATTTGTTTTAGAAATCTGCATAGGGCTGCATTGAAAACTTTCTGATATGTTCTAATCTTAATATGCAAGTTTATATATATCATATAAGAATTTTTCTAAAAAATAATATGCTACTACTAAAAATTATAATTTTATAAATCGCTATAACTTATATAAAATTTTATACTATAATTAAGATAGGAATTTTTATTTTCGTAATTTTTTAATTTTTTTATTGTAAGGTATAAATTTTGCATACTGATTTTATAAAAAAGTCTTGTGTACAGCAATTAATAAAAAAATTTAAAAGTCACTTTACCTATCTATGTATATTTTGGGGTCTTATAAAACTATACTTTTTTCTATTATAGCAAAAAAACTTCTTGTATAATTTTAAAATAAAGTTACTTCTAGTGCTAGCCCTTTTCTAAACTATACCCTAACTCTAATGATAATCAATTTGCTTATATTTATGTTTGTTTTAATTGTATATTATACAAGAAGTAGCACTGCCAGTGACAAGCATATTTTTTCAAATTATAAATAGCTAAATTTTTATTAATAAACTTATTGTAAATTTTTAATAAAGTCATAAAGCTAATTTTTCTAATTCTAATAATAGTAAGATTATTAAAATTGGATTAGTAGATAAAGTTACAAGTAATTTAATTTTACTAATTTTTTACTATGTTTTTACTATGTTTTACTATATAAATATACAAAAAACTACCCATTTTAGACATATATTTTTTTAAACTGGTTATAAGCTATTTAAAATAATTATTATTTATTTTTATTTATACAAGATCAAATTAGATACAAATCAATCTAAAATTTGATATTTTTTTCTTTAATAGTCTTGCCAGTATCACTTTCTTGATGACTTTATAATGACTATAGTTGTTACTTTTTATTTCTACTAATTGTAATCTGACTTTCTCAGCTTGCTTTTACACCGCCCAGAAGCGACCTGCTATACCGACTGCCATAGTGGCTATATCTTTGTAGCTATTTGCGGATTGCAACGCCATGAGTTCATGTAGTATCTATAGTGTTTAGACTTGGGCCTCATATTATGTCTTGTGACTTCAGTTATTCCAAATCGGGGTTCTGGCATAGGCCACGTCACTATGACTTTGATTGTAGATTACTGCTCATTCTAGGAATTAAATCCATTGATTAATGTTTTGGGTCCCTGTATCTTGTGGTGTTTCAGTTTTCTAATTTAGCCTAGCCTGTCTAGCTTTCTTAAAATCACTACCACTTGGATTCGAATTAGCAACCTTGTGATTTCAAACCTTAGAGCATAACTATTATGCTATTCGAACCCAAGGTCATAATTTGCTATTTTTTAATTTAATTATAAATTTTTATACAATATGATTTTTTAAATTATACCAAATTAAATATAGCAAATATTAGAAAATACAAAAATTTAAGAATTAAACTATACAAAATTTTGCAAGTCCAGAATTTGTAACAGGTTAGTGCAAATTACTAATCAGATTTCAAAATCAAGTATAACATTATATAATTAGAAAAACTTAAAATAAATATTCATTTTGCCAAAAAATTAATAAACAGTATAAGAAGCCATTTTTTATGCTTTAATTAAAAGTTTTCTTGAATAATTTTACTATACACCTTGCTAACACCTGACCCTAAACCTAACTCTAACCTAAATATAAATAAAATTTAAGAATTTTGCACATTTCACTATATAATCAACAATATGCCCAACCTGTTACACATTTTGGTTTTGTCAAAATTTTTAATATTAAGTATTGCTCAAATTATATAGAAAGATAGTTTTAATATTAAATATATTTTGACAAATATTAAATAAATTTGCTTAAATAATTTATTTAAAATAAATTTTTTTGTATGTACTAAATTTAGTATAATACCTATTAATCAAAACAATATGACATCAGTAAATAAATTTATAATCTAGAAAAGTTCTTTATAGTATATTTTTATATATTATATTCTAGAAACTTAAAATCAATATATAGAAATGCTCAACTCCTATAGATAATTTAATTCAAAGAATTCCTCATTAATAACTCCTTTTAATCAAATTACTATAATTTATTATATTATACTGAATATAAACTTTAAAACATAATAACAAAGCAAATTTATTAAATAACAAGAGAAAATATTTGTACTATACAAAAGTTCTTCTAAAAATCTTGATTTTGATTGGATACTTTACATACAAAAAGGCACATACAATGATTTGCATTCTTTTGTAACAACTATAAAATCTTGAAGCTAATGAATATAATAATCTTGTAGCTTTATGCTCTAAATTTATAAAATTACATAGACAAATGTTGGGTTTACTAATTTTTAGTCAAAAACTTATACATGTTATGTATAATATTATGCAAAAAATTTTTAATGCTTTATTACTTCAATTAATATAGAGGTTGACAGATTGAAAAGAGGCTATATATATTCAATGTTCTTTGTAAAACTATTAACTAAAATAAGCCCAATTTAGATAATCAAAGTGAGTATAACTTTAATAACTTTTTACAAGAAGTAATCACTACTAAATAAAGGAGGCAATAAGAAAAGAAATAAAGGTTGTTCTTAAGTAACTGCTTTTTGGCTTAACAAAAAATAATCTGGTTTGTCTCTTTAATCAAACTAGCCAATTAGGTAGTACTTGAAAATGCCCAAACTTTTGAGAAATGCAATTGGGATATACAGTCAGACCTTTCTAAATGCACCTTCTCTAAGTGCACACACTTCTTAAGTACACATCTTAGCCCAGTTCCAAGCTTGGAACTTAATGGTAAGTGTACACCCTTTATATTTTGCATATACATAGATTTTATAGATTTTTGTAGTCCTAGACTTATATATACATCTTCATAAATGCACACATGTGATTTAGTGATCTATATAAAAATTTGACAATTAAAATACTGGATATGATATTAACAAAAGCTAAAATTACATATAAAATTATAAAGCAATCAGATAACAATAGTGTATTTCTTATTGTTATGCAATGTGCTTAGATATTTTAATTTATAGTACTTATTAATTTATCTAAATAATAAGTATATTTATTAACAATATTTGTTAAAATATATTTATTGTTCAACTATTTAATTTAGCCAAAATTAAGATAATTCTGGTCTATAATTAATATCAAAGATGTTACATAATAATATTGAATATTTGGACAATTTGGACATTTGGACATTTGAATATTGTCCAATTTGTCCAAATAATTTAATTGGACATAGTAAATTTTTTTATTGGATATCAGTAATAACACACCTTTTATTTTAATAAATTCTTAGTAGTTAAGACTATTTTATATTTCTTTGCAGTTAACCAATTAAAGTGTATAATGATCACTATAAAAAAATGTTCTTTTTTTATTATTGTCTTTTAGAATTGCACTAACTTAATATGTTATAATATGCATTACATGTCAATTATGCTGTATTGGTATTTACTGTAAATAGATACAATAGTGGTTGAGAATATTTAATCTGATTGCTTATAAAATTCAATTGTATATCCAAGAGTAGCCACTTTAAAGTTCACAAGCAATTGACATTACAAGCAAATTGTTGCAGTATATAAATGATTGATTAATTGATTAATTGAATACTATGGCAATAATATTGATTATTAGTGAATTTTTTTGGGCTGTTTTGAAATTAGTATGCCATATAATGAAATTTTGGTAATTATAATGGAAAAGTATGAAACCTGTTGCGAAAGTCACTTTGTAGATTGGGTAGGGTAGAGTGAATTTTACTATTTTACAACTAAGGTTTTACCTTGTTATATAATAATTATATAATGTTCAGCTATTATATTACTCAGTATAATCTTATACTAGCTGAAAATTTTATTACTGAAAACTACCTTTGACAAAATTCATTCTGTGTCCTACTAATTTTTAAATTAGCTGTAAGCACTTACAAAATATAATTATCTTATTGGAGTTATTTAATATTTCTAAATTAGACTTTTCTTATAAATTCAAAATAACTCTCAAAAATGTAATTTTGAATTTTGATCGAATTAAGCCTAATTCTGGCTATTATTTAAACGATGTTTCTAGATATTATTATGTATTTATACAGTTTATTGTCTATTTTTGGTTTAGTATAATAGTATTATACAGCTACTTATTTAGCTATATATAGTAAATATATAAAATATAGAGAATAAATACCAAAAACTGCAACTTACTATATATTTTCTAGATAAACCTTTTTCAAAGAACCAGTAATGTCTTTATGATCAGATAATATAATTAAGTATTTGCCCAAGTTAGGAAAATATAGAGTAAAATAATAATATAATTTAGGCCAATTTGTTAATGCAGTGATATAGTTGCATAATTTTCGTCACTGAATTTATTGTTCTCTAGTTTCTCTATAAATTCAACTATTAACAGCGATCTTCTGGTACAATATTATTAGCATTCTAAGAATATATGGAGAACACCAATAGAAAAGAGTCAAATTTTTTTTAATTAAAAGTTTTTTCAAGTTTAAATTAAAATAACTTAACAATTACCTAACCAAATTTAATAAAAATGTTTTTTATTTTAATTTTTTATAGTTATAAAATTAAAACAAAAAAAATTTATTATATTTATTTTTGGTAGTTGTTAAAATATTTTAATTTAAAATTTTAAAAAAGTTAATAAAAATGATTTGTTCCTTTTCTATCGATGTCACCATATTTCTCTTTAGTTTAATATTATACTAATAGAATCTGTTATTTTTATAATTATAACTACTAAATATCAATATTATATAGGATTGGAATAATATAGTGATATTGTTATTTGTCACTTTGTTATTTAAAAGGTAATGACAAATAACAAAAATAAATAGATAATTTTTAAAATACAAGGATCCTATAATCATTTATGTTTTGTTTTTTTTTTTTTTTAAGGTGAGGTCATGCCTCGAAGACTTTATTATTAAGTATATGTTTGTATATATTATGTGATACAATATTATACTATATTAAGTACAAGAGACTCAGACATTCTTAACTATCTGTGTCAGGTTCGTGTTATAGTCATGTTACCCTCCCAATCAAGATCACAAGACCGCCTTAGGGTTGTTGGTGCTACCTTGCTCTTGCCTGCCAAGGAATTACTCGCACAACCTTCATATAACTGGACTGTCATCTATGGTGCTAACCCTTCACAATGGATCTTCTTTCAGAAATTCCTAAAACCAGATTCGTACTTCACATGGACTTTCACAGGGTCTTGTATCGAATTTTTCCTAGAAACCGCTTCTAGTAGAATTCGAACCAAAGACCTTGGCTGTGAGGGTTGAGCATCTAGACCACTAGACTATGGGGCCCCAACCCATCATTTATGTTTTGTATTACTTTAGGCAGTTTATAATTTGTTAAATCCTAAAACATCTGAAGTTTTAATATATTATTTTAAATAACAAAAATAATAAATGACCTATGTCATTTAGCACAAAAATTTTAAATGATATTGTCATTTTTATCTCTGATATTATATGTTTATATTAATGTTTGCCTGCATTATGAGGCAAAAAACCACTGGACAGTGCAAAGCTATACAAGCTCAATTACTTACAGTAATCTTCTGGCACATTATTATTTGCAATTTTTAGAAGCATATCTTTTTCAGTTTTAATAATATATAATTTACAACTAATATAACCTGCGTTTATCTAAAATTTAATACTAAGATATCATGCTCCAATATAAATATAAGCATACAATACTTTTTGATATTATAAACAATATTGATATTGATTATCATAGTATATGTAATATTTAGCAGTTACAATTTTATCAAATTCAATAATAAAGAGGTTTATTCTTTTAAACAAAATAGTAACAAAGTTAACAATAAGTGAGTAAAGCTTCATATTTATGTCTCTATGACCAACTATGTCTATTTTCTACATATTAACTAGACTTAGTCAAAATCTAAATCTTATTGAATAAATAAGAGATACCTATATATAATAGTAAGTTGAACATATTTTACACAATATATATAGTTATTGCCAGTACTTAAAATTTAATATTCTCATAGTTTTCAATGAACATTTGAGTTTTTTTAAGAATATTTACTGGTATATTTAGAAAAGGCTCTTATTTGAGAATATTTTATTCTCTTGAAATGTTTTCAATAAGAACATTTATAAAATTTTTATGTTCTAAATTTACTATTAAGAACAATAAATTATACAAAATGTTCATCAATTTGATAATGTAGTTTGATTGTGACAAATTCTGTATAAATATATATAAGTACATAATTAGTACATATATATGTTATATGTACATACTACCATATTACTACAAAATAGTGCACATAGGCATTTTTTCAAAAATTACATTTCCTAAAAATAGTATATTTGGCTTCAAAATAACACTAATGCATGTTCTGAAATAGCACGCACCTTATATGAATGTATTTCTATAAATTTAAGTATACTAAACTACAGGAAAAATTCTTAGTGCTATCGCATCTCTTTTTTTGTTACAATGCTGACAGTTTATTATCAAATTTTTATAATAAATATTTGACAGATAAGGGGAGTAACAAAAATCAGGTGATTTTTTAGGGGAGGAGGGGGTAAAAAAGTTGAAATTATATATAAGAACCTGACTATTTATATATTGAGGAAGAGGGAGGGGGTAGGCCTCTGATAAAAAATAATTAGATAATTAATAACACTGCCCTAAGCTGAATAATATGAATCAAAACTTTTACCATATGCATTAGGTAGAGTTAATTAATACATAATGAGATCATGAAACATATAAATAAATAAATAAATTCAATATCGATAAGTAAAAATTAAACAAATAAAAATTAAATAAAATTAAAATAATAACAGAATAATAAAAAATAAATATTAAAATAGCAAATTAGCATTATTTCAGTATCACCAAGTAGTTTATATGTACAATGTGCTAAAAGTGAGCATTGAGAATGACATTAATTGTTCTTCTATTCTATATTAAGATTAGATTTTTAGTACTGTACAGGATAACTACTTGTTTAAGTATATACATATCTGAATAACAAGTTGGAAATCTATAATTTAGAAAACTATTTGCTGCTAAGTTATATTTTTTCTATTTAAGGAAATAATTTTAAATAAATATTTATATACTGTATATTAGGGGTCTTAATGGGTTGATCCAACCCAATCCAACCCAGGTTGAACCCGGGTTAATTATGGGTGATTCAACAATTGCTTATTATAAAGCCTATCTAAGCAGCCTGGTGGTAGCACAGATTATTTCGTAAAATTTTTGACATAATAAACTTGCATCCCAAGTTATTCCTATCTTGTTTAGGCATGAGCAGTTCTTCTATTATGGCAAAATAAAGAACCTTAAAGATTCAGCTTAAATTTTGGGTTACACTAAAGATCAGATTTTTTTAGTAATTTTAACGAATTTCACAAGTCACAAAGTTATATACTTGTGCAATACAAATGATTATTAATAAGTAATTATTCTGTAGCTCATGATCTGCATTACAATCAAGAAAATCGAGAAAGAACACGTTTCAATTCAGAATTGAAGTAAATTCAGAAATGACTTGGAACAATAATAGTATAGAATAATCCTTTTATCATGAAGCATTCAACTTGTGCTTTCTTATCATCTGTGATTGGATCTTTTTCAGAAACATACGTATCGATACATAGCAAAATTACAAATGTCGCAAATAAGCACTAAATTGCTTAAGCATTTCTCCAATGATTTCGTTCAACATTTTAAAACTGAATATAATTATAATTTTATTGTTAAAGTTGGCAGCCAAAATTTTAAGCTACATTCATTAATTTTATATCAACATTCCTCGTTCTTTCATAGGGGATTATCAACCGCAACCAAAAAGAATAATATTAATGAAATTACCTTAACTCATACTTCTGTTGAATCTTTTAAAATTTTAATTAAGTAAGCAATTTATTCATTACAACTTTTAATTATATTTACTATTCACCGAAGATGAAATTCACCAGTATACTGTATGTTTTTTAAATTTGCTATTTAAAAGACTTTGGCTCAAAATTTAATATTAGAATTAAGAGATGTAATTAATGCTTGGGTTGAATACTGGAGTTTTAAGATTCAGAATATTTTTACATCTTACTATATGCCAAATACTATTTCTAGTAATTTCACTTCTAGTGAGATAAAATCATCCTCATTGTTAATACTAATTAAAGTCCTTTAACACAGATATATTTATACTGGTACAATCACATTTGAAGGAGTTGAACTATCTACTATATTTGATCTTTTGGTTCCATCCAACAAATTAGGTTTAGCAGAATTAGTTAGTTGAATACATTCAGTCTTATCTTATTGATAACAAAGCATCTTGACTTTGATTAAAATTTACCCAAGTTTATTCTGCCAGTTTTCAAGAAAATACAGTAGTTTTAAAGCCTTACAAAGTTTTGCACTAATATTCTTGCAAACATCCTAACCTAATTTTTGATTTTGATGAGTTTATTTCTATTCAAGAAAATGTTTGATTCTTTTAAAGCAAGATAATTTATGAATAGAAGAATCAGAAATTTGGGATAAGGTTATTCAATGGGGAAAAGAACCAACTCCAAATTTACTATCTGATTTTGAACAATGGAATAATGAAATTTTTTAGCCTTAAAAATACACTTGAAAAATGCATTCCTTTAATTCAATATTTTCAAATGCCTGGAAATAATATTGCAATAAAAGTTAACCCATATCATCAAATTCTTGGATCCAATTTGTGAAATGATATTTCATTAAAGTTATGTGACAACATACCTGGTAATGTGGCTATTATAAAGGTTAATGGCACAAATAAAATACTTGGTAGATATAATCCATTAGTCTGGATGTCTAATAAATCATTAAAATGGTCTATAACAACTAATAGTTTTATTTTTTTATTGAAAACCTGGATGATGCTAGTATATCAATAATACGCAAATTAAAATATTTATTATAATTGTACTTTAAGCTAACCGAATACCTCAATAATTTATCTGTTTATATCTAGTCTAACAGTTGGTACGACCACTAATCTGCATACATACTTTAAAATGATGCAGATCTGATTATTAGATCACGAGAATTTTGTCTGTAAAAATTGTACGTACGTATGAAGTTCTTTTTATCATATGAATGCTTTTTTATTTATTTATTTTTGCAATAAAATGATTTCGTCATGCGTCACCCATCATTAACCCGGGTCTGACCTGGGTCTGATCTGACTCGTGTTTTTTATGACCCGGGTCTGACCTGACCCGAGTTTTTTCTGACCCAGATCTGACTCAACCCGGGTTTGATCTGACCAACCCGACCTAGGTTGGGTCAGACCCAACCTAGCTAAGACCTCTACTGCACATGGTCATTATTTCAAAAATATCCTTTGTGCATAAAAACTAGGTTAATTTTGAAATATTACATATGCATGTACTCAAAATACCATGCAGGTGTATGTTATTTAATGGTAATACAGTATGTATAACACATATGTTTAAAGTTGTACAATATGGATAACAAATAAATATTTAAGAAAATAGCCTTTAAAGATTTTTAATATAAAATATTCATTAACTATATAGTGTGTTTTTTGTATAGAATGTATTATTATTATATAAACTTAATATATAGTAATTTGGGTCAAATAATATGCTAATCTAAGCAAGTAAAGAAAAATATTTGTTAGTATGAAGTTTAAATAGTTAAATAAAAAAGTAATTGGATTCTAATCTATCATATTAACCAATAGTAGCATTAGTAAAATATCACAAAAAAGCTTGTTTTATAATAAGCAAATATGAAAAGAACCTGAAGTTTTAACAAAATTATTAGAAATTGAATCATATATAATATTGTATTATATTGAAAAAAATATAAAGTACCATATATCAAGTTTAAAAAATTAATAATGGATAAGTATTTAGTATATGAATTGTAAGTATAGAATATGAACATTTTTTAACAATTAATATTCAATATATTTAATATATAATGAACATTAAAAAGTTTTTAAAAACAATAAAATTTTAAATTATGCTCTTTTGAGGACATAACTTTAGATTTGAATTTTAAACACTAGTTATTGCTACTTATTATACACTTTTTATTTCTATCTATACAAATGCCACTTTTTGGCAAATTAGCATACAAAGAGAGAATTATAAAAACCAAATTCATAACTAGGAGGTGCATCTAAACTTTTAATATAATGCTTTTTAGACTTTGCAATATGCTAGCAATTTTTTAGATTGCTATAAATTGAATCTTGAATGAATATATAGGAAAATTTGATAATTAAACTACAATAAATGTGATTTGGTTAGAACAAATATTCAGTTTTTGGATCATATTGTAAGCAAGAATAGTATCAAACCCAAAAAAAAAATAATAAAGTTTCAAGTATTCCAATAAATTTAAATAAATTAAAGAGTTTTATCAAAGTAGGCTTATACTACCACTATTTTATTAAAAAATTTTCTACCATGGCAACAATTGTTAAAAAAGGAATAATATTTAAGCAGAAACTCAAATAGAACAAAGTATTCAAACTGTTTCAAATGCACCTTATTATGCTTCTTATTTTAAGTGCCCAACTTCAAAAGGACTTTTTATCCTTATACTAATGCATCTAATTTTGGAGTAGAAGCTGTATTAGCTTAGAAGAGATATAACAAAAAAATATTCTATTGCATATGCAAGCAAAGGATTAAATTAAATAAAAAACTATGCCACTTCTAAACTAGAATATTATGCAGTAGCGTGGGCAGTAGATCATTTTTACTATTTTTTAAAATACAACTATTTATTCTTATTATAGCTCTAAAATAGTTGCAAAGCACTGCATTAAAAGAAAGATAATATAATGATTATTAAGTAGGGTTCCACAATTTGATTTGATCTTCAAATATTTGAATCAAATATTTGATCAAATTCAAATTCAAATTTGACTATATTTGATTTGATCAAATTCAAATATGGCCAAATTTGATTTGATTTGACAAATATTTGATTTGATTTGAAAATTACTATTAAAAATTCAAATTCAAATCAAATTCAAATTCAAATATTTGAATCAAATCAAATTCAAATCAGGGTCAATTTGATTTGATCAAATTCAAATTGATCCAATATTTGATTTGATTTGAATTTGAGGAACCCTAATATTAAGACTACTGCCTTACAGTTTTACTATAGTATATTAGGCAGGTTATAAGCAAACAATACAAATTCATTATGCAGTTAAGATTGAATTAGTTTTGTAGTAAAATTACTTTTATTTTATAAAAAATTTTGTTGCAAAATTACTAACTATTGCAGTTACAGATAGTATATAGTCAATATTTAGTTGCAAATATAGTTATAAATTCTATTAGAAATTGCTATAAAAAATTTGTTATAAAACTTACAAGCTATTGTAGTACAGTAGGCAACAAAAGTAATGCTCAAGTTTTTATTAAAATAATAAATATTTATTTATTGAATTTTTGCCTTATATATATTAAATTTTTTTTATAATTATTTAATATTTGTATGAATGGTCTCCTATACTTGCTATTGCTTCAATTCTTTGATTTACTAACTCTACAATGGCCTGAAGAATCAACATATCCAAATTTGACCATGTTTCATTTATGGCTAGTTTAAGCTTATTTGTATCTCTTGGAAAGTTTTCTTAATTTTGAAGATTGTCTTTTATAACCTTTCAAATGTTCTCTATTGGGTTAAGATCAGGAATCATAATATTCAATCCATGTAATTAATTTTTTTTGTCAAGCCATTTTGTTACACTATGTATAGAGGCATTGTCATGCTGAAATATTAGATTTGACTCAACCAACGAATATGCAACAGCAATAAATAGTACAAAATTGTCTTTGAGAACCTTGGTATAAATTTTTTTGTTAATTTTTCATTTAGAACTTTTATAATTATTAAAAAAAACTATGGGGCCTTTAATTTCACCAATGAAATATAACCATACTATTACTAACACTCCTACTTCTAAATTTAGTACCAAATACTCATGTTTATATTGTTTGTTCGCATAATGCCATACTTGAACCTGCCAAAATTGGTTACACTTATTTCATTAGAAAAATAATATGCTACCATTTATAAGGGTTTTTGTTTAAATTTTGTTTGAACCAAATTTTGTATACATTTATATTGTTAACTAACAAAAAAGGTTAAATTGCAGCAATACAAAAATAAACCCAAAGCTGTGCAAGGCTCTAGCTATAGTCTTCTGGCTGCATTGTAGTTTTAAATCCTTGATAATATTGTACAGGGCTTGCATCTCTCTTTTAATGCTTTTATTAATATAGTATTTTTTTTCTTTCTTTTTAAGAGTAGGAGATATCCAGAGCGAAAAAATTTTCAATTTTTTTGTCTCCTTGTGCTTTTTTAAAAATCTTCAAACTGCTATTGGGTCATAGCCAATTTTGTGGATAACTTGCTCAGTGCTTATACTTTCAATATAAGCAAGTATCTTCTATTAAACTCATTAAATACTTTATTTAACAGAACTAAATCATTTAAAAATTCCAAAAATCGAAGAAGATTCTAATTTAATAGCAAAAAATACACATGTACTAGCTGCCTTTTTTGCACAGAATTCTGGAGCAGAATTACCAACAATCCTTGTATTAGAAAATTGGTCTAGTTATAGAGTATACCAACAGTTTTATCAATAAGGAATTTGCATTATACTAAAATGCAATAATCTATCTACTACTATTATTAAAAAAGCACTTAAACAAGATAATATATGCTCCACACAAGCATATGATTAGAATCTAAACTCTGAGTAAGATTCATTTTATAAAATAATCAAGCATTGCAAATATCATTTTAAAATAGACGAACAAAGGATATTAAATAATGATTATATACCCACCTTCCTCTCCTCTTAGTACTTTTATCCACCTTTATAAAATTTAACTTAATAATTACTTAGTATTCAAAACTGTCTAGAGAACAAAAACAATAGATTAGTACTATATATATAGAGATTATCAATCAAAACAAAATATATAGTAATAATGTAAATGACATAATGTATTTCTATAAATTTGGAACAGCAACAATAAAAGACAGCTTAAGCATATGATTATTATCTAACCTCCTTTGTTCATTCATTTTAAAATAATCTATGCAATGCTCAATCATTTTATAAAATTATTAGTATTTTAGATTTTAAAACTTTAAAAATGTCAGATAATGTATCCATTCCTGGTTTTACTTTGTTTAGTTATTTTTAAATATATATTCGACCCTCTTCAAACTGATCCTGTCAAAACCAATAAAGATACATTATTGGGCAGATGAAGAAAAAATAGCATAGCATTTTTTTTATCAAAGTTAATATTACACTATGTGCTGTGTAGTAGCATGTGGGTGAAATTAAATTCTGATAAAAAATTTTTCTGTTATTTGTCGTATGCCCAATATAGATATTATTTAGCAAATGTATATGACTATATGATGATTTATTGTATGATATTGTTGCATAAACTATTATGTAACCTAGTTGTAACCTCATGCAATTAAAAATCGATCCACCATACCAATTCTATAATTGATGCCCAATAATCTGTCATTTCTAATATCTGGTAGTCTTTATATCTAAGTTTCTAATAGTGTCATGTAAATGTATCCAATTAAATTGTATAAAACTTGAAGTCTAAGAAAATTTACAGATCATGTGACATTTCTTATAGTAACAAAAAAATATATAAGAATCAAATTTTTACCATATAAAATCGAAATTTTTGCTATAAAATTTGTATCCTATGATATAAAATATTTGGCTTATAATTTTTACTATTTTAATTTCAGCTGGGATTATCTTTATTTTTGCTTAATGCTAATCAAATCGAAATAACCCAAAATTTTTACAAAAATCAACCAAAATTTTTCTTAAATCAAAATAATATTTCCATGTCCCTGATAGACATATACCAAAATAATAATTTTTAAATTAAAATATGATCTGGTAAGGCTTTTGCACTAAGATACTGGTAGCATACTTTATTATTCTAATAAAGCTTGTTCTTTTTGCCTTTTTTGTTCTAATAGTGATTAAAATATTAAAATCTGATTAGTAGAGCCAGAGATATAACCTTTTAAAATTTAGGCAACATTCTAAAGATTATATAAAAACATTATATAAATTTTATGAGACTATATATCTGACTCTATTGTCAATTTAATAATATTACAAATTAGTACCAAAAAGATTAGAAAAATATATTTACTTAGAGTGATAAAAGGTTAACTTAGTTTAAAAGTCTTCCTGCTACCTTTTTTTTATTTTATTTTATTTTTTAAAATTAAAAAGTGTTTCAACTGAGAGTTTATAATAGGTTAATCACCTTTACTATTTAAGAAAACTTGTTCTCCTGATCTTTCATGTTCTAATAATTGTGAGATTATTAAAACAAACTTAATAGAGCCAGAGATATAGTAAATAAAGTTTATATAATGTTTTTTTATATAATATTTAGAATGTTGACCAAATTTTGATAAGTCATATCTCTGGTTTTACTGATCAGATTTAATAATCTTATACTATAAGAACTGGAAAAACTAAAAAAACAGCTTTATTAGGGTAATAAAAAATATTATCTTAGTACAAAAGCCTTAACAGATTATTTTTTAATTTAAAGAAAATATTATTTTGGTACATGTCTATAAAATGAAATATCATATGACCTGTATATATCTATAAACTTTTAGTTTGTAGACAGACCACATATCAAATCACAATTTTTTTTTAAAATTTTTTTGGTAGTATACCCAAGGGCGCGTTTGGTACTCTTTTGATTAACTCATTATTTTAAAGGTCTTTTATATTTATAGTAGGTTTCCTAATCTATATCTCCCGCTAGTTGTCCATTTTCCCAGCTAATTTCAGCAAGTTTATCACGTCCGGTGCCCTGTACCTAATAGGATCCTAGGCAGCTTTAAGAAACTACATATTCCACTGAATTACTATCTTGGTCAGCGTTTTTCGTCTACCCCCGAGAGCCACTTCCATTTTTAGTCAGTGTAGTGTTAGGTTCCTGGTTCTTACTTCCTGATTCAGTCAGTACTCTTGTTTTTATTTCTTGTTTGTCCTGTTCCTTTTTATAGTGAATCGTCCTTATGATTATGATGTTTCTTGTTAGATTTTTCCTTTTCTGGATGCTGAATGACCCTGTGGCTATGTCATGCAACTCATTGTTGTTGTAGTACCATGTTCATAAACAGGAAAGATGTTTGATGCCTCATCATAGATCCTTGCTATTCATGATCCTAACACAGTTTTTGTTATCCACTAAACTCGAACTGGCGATCTTGCGAATATGACCCTGGTATGCTATCTGACCCAGAGTAAATCACATAATTTGCATATACTAATCAAGCATTTTCATCCTGTACCTGGGGTAGAGGCTTTTACTTTATGCCGAGAGGTATAAGTTTTTATTCTGTAATAAATTTTTTTTTATCCAAATTTTAAATATAGCCTATTTAAAACTTATTAATTTTATCCACTTTTAATAATATAACATTAAAAGCTTTTATCCACTTTTAAATGTAACCTTTTGACCAATATCCACTTTTCAAATATACTATTTTTGTAAAAAAGTAACCTTTTTAGCCAAAATTTCAATGTAACCTCCATATATATTGTTCGGGGTCCTATGCAGCATAGTTAAAATTTATTATTAGTTCATAATATCAAAAACTAATTAGTTACAAGAAAATTTCAATAAAATTGATTAATTGTTATAGATCATAATGAAATCAAATTAAAATGAAATGTGCATTTCTATTTAACTTTCTAAAACTCAATTGATAATCTGCCTGTTAACTAGAGAATGATCAGAGTGTAACATAATACAGATCATATATGAAAGTTACTATAGGTGAAATATGGAGTATTTCTATATAAAAATATTTCTTTACTAAGTTAATGATACATGTCCACTAATTAAAAGTTGTAGAGCTTGCTGAGACGCATTTAACAGTAGTTAGATCATCCAAATTGGCCTAGTAGATGGCAAGTTATTATTAAAAAATGATCTGCTGACTATAAAAAATCTCTATCTAAACAATGTTTGTATTTACATTGAGATTTTATATAGTTAGCCAATCATTTTCTGATGATATTACGCCATTCACTGGGCCAATTTGGATGATCTAACCACTATTAGATGCATTTTAGCAAGCTCTGCAACTTTCAATTAGTGAACATTAACTTAGTAAAAAAATTATTTTATATAAAAGCACACTACATTTTGCCTATAGTGATTTTTTTGTAATTTGCATCATGTTACACTATAATCACTTTCCAGTTAACATAAATTTATATTGTAAAAAAAATTAAAGTAAGAATAACTTGCTTTGTATAAGAACTAATATTTATATAATATATCAGATATAAGAAATTGCTTTAATTAAAAAGATATTACACAAATGTTTTTTTTAGCCTGATTATATTCTGTTTTAAAGATTTGTTAAAGTTTTTTTAAGAACTTGTACAAATAAATAATATGCAACAGAGTAAAACCCATATTATGAATTAAATAAAATCTGCTATAATCATTATATAAAAGTGAAACCTGCTTTATATTATAAAAAAATCAAAAATATAGAATTTATCCTAACCCAATATACTTAATAGCTTATAACTAGAAATATAATCCTGCTTAGATTGGTTAGTTTATGCTTTGAAGCCTGACCAAGCACAGTTCAAAGCACATGAATATTAATTATATTTGCCCAAATATATTAGTTTAAACACTGTTTAAACAGCTGTTTAGAATATACATATAAATTCATATTGAGTATTTGCATAATACAGCATTTCTGGTTTAAATTTATCATAAAATAACAGTATAAAAGTAAGTTCAAAAGACATTAAATTCAATAAAAATTTGCTTGTAAGCTAACTCTCCAAGCTTCATTTTACATAATTAAATTTATGTGATTGAAAAACTTGTATTCAGGGATAAACAGTGCAGAATCACATTCTGTAATAGTATTATTTTTTTTATTTTTTTTTGTATAGGCATTTTGTTATATAGATTGTTAAACCATGTTCATGTATAATGCATACATGCATACATTCATGCACATAGTGCCCACTTCTAGGTGTTATCCAATAGTGACCTTAATTTTCAGGAATTACCCAATAAAACTGAAAAAAAAATCTAAATTTTCCAGATATAAACATGACTATATTAATTTAAAGTAGATTAAAAAAAATCTAACTAGCCAACTGAAATTTTGGAACACCATGTTAGGCTGTTTGAAGTTAATTTTTTGTTATCATTACTCTCCTCTCAGCTGAAGTCTCTTCCCACCTCCCCAAAAATGAACAGCTAATCAAAATGCTAAATATCTTTCACTAGTTATCTAATTTATATTAACCAATAAAATTAGCCTATCTTTGTTTATTTTTATATGTTCATTTTATATGTTTGTTTCATTTTACCCCTCTCCCCTCCCAAGAGTCCTAGAAAAGTGATATTAACCAAAAAAATCAACTTTAAACAGCCTTATACAAATGAAAAATTAACTTTGTATTCTAATATATATTTTTTATTAAATTTTTATACTACTTTAACAGGACTCCAAACAATCTATAAACAGCTAACAATTTTAAAAAATTGTTATATATTTCTAAAAATAGAAAAAATCTACAAAAAAACAGTCAAAAATAAGCATTAATATTACTAAATATAGAAAAGATCTGCAAAAAACATCAAAAATAAGCAAAAGCAAATTGCCACCTATCTATGTATAGTTCAGGGTCCTACTTTAACGATATGTTTTATTATACTGTTATTAATTGCAAATCTAATAATTTATGAAATTTATGTTTCTCAAATGCTGCGTCCAATAGGAACTAGTGGAGAAATTGATAAACCCAATATTACTTGATTTTTAATTCTGAGCATAGGGGACTTTCTCATTTTTTGGAAAAACACGGGGATTATTGTAAGGTAGTTAACCAATAATAAACTGGCTTTTTTAACACGTAATATCATTTTTGTCAAAACAGATAGATAATCGTTAAACAACCAACAGGCATTATTCATATATTAAAATTTGCTTCGAAATAAAATAATACACGTTGTAAAAGAATCCAACTATTAATTCACGCACTAATAGCAATTTTACAGTTTTAAAAACTTTATTTAAAAGGTTTTGATAACAAGTTACACGTCCCTTAATAGTTTTTCTTAAACCCCGCATAATTAATAAAACTATACTATTATATATATTAAATAACTTCTATTGTGTTAAATATCTTTTAAGAACCATCATGACTTTAAGAAGAGTTTACAAAATTTGAAAATAAAAGCTAACAAGTTAATATTATAACTAAAAAAAAATAAAAATAATAAAAATAACGTTGAACTTTGTGAATTGAGCAGTACAATATACTTTTATTACCTCTTACTATATGGTAGATAGTACTTCAACCTTCACTATAACTACTGTGATACAGCATGATGCAAATGATGCAACTTGAGTTTATTGAAAAGACATTCCCTACGAAGCTATTTTATTAGTAAAGTATTACATGATTGATTTTTTTTTTTAGGTTTGCTTATACCTGAAAATTCTGGTTTTAGACTACAATTCTGTATAAATACTTGTGTAATGTAGACCCCAGAAATCATCAGGTTTGAATGTCACCCATGCTTTAATTCTGGCCATTTTATACACAGAGTATGCTTTATTATTATATGAAATTCATTTTTATGCAAATATAGCTGTTGCATATGCTTTTGCAGTAAAATTTGAATTATACACATATTATGCTATTGCAGATCTGCAGTATTCCTAGTTTTATGTATTAAATCCTGAAATCTTATTGGTTAATTTGCATCGATCTTTCACATGATATTTTTAAATCTGATACTCTCCAAAATCGAAAGTCTATAATAGAGTGTCCAGGATTATGCAATGTGATATTGTAAATTATGTGATAAGATTGGGTCAATTATGTTATGGATGTGAAAAATTTTTTAAATTATGTGAAAATTTTAAATTGAAATGCAGAGACCCTCGGTCGATAGTGCAGTGGTTAGCGCTCCAGGGTCACAAACACAAGGTCGCGAGTTCTAGTCCAACGGGCGGCGAAAACTCTGCTAGGACTAGTTTGGAAAAAGATCTAAGAGAGGAATTCCATTTATGTTCAAGTATGGATATATACAAAATAAAGCAGTGACTGGCATAGCCACATGGCCAGAAACGACCAGAAAAGGCGAATGGGTCAAGAAATGATGTAAACATTGAGGGAGCCCGCTTAAAGAACCAAAAAAGGGAAAGCCTGACGAACCTAGACCGACCGAAATGAGAAGTGGTTCCCAGGGCAGATGATAAAAGGCCGGCCTATATAGCGATCTGGTGGGATTTGTAGTCCCTTAAAGTTGTCTATGATCTGAAAAGGTACGGGCACCGGACGTGGTCGGCCTGCTGGATTCAGTCAGGATAAAGCGGACTGTGGATAGACTAGTTAGGTAGACCCAAATGTATAAATAATATATAATATATAATGTACTACATATAAACATACTAAATAAAGCGCTATAAGCGCACCTTATATATTAAGGTAAAAAAAAAAAAATTAAAATGCAATTTTTGGTAGAGGATTCGATTTATTTTATATATAATTTCCTCTATACTTTTCAGAATTTTTTAGTTGTTTACTGAAAATTTTACTTCACCCATGCTTGTAATTTATGGTCATTGTCTTTCTATGCCAGAACTTTTCAGAACTCATTGCCAACGACCAAACAACAATTATCAACCAATCATATTTGAGACACATGATACGAATGCTTTTTTTGCCCAATTATGTGAAGCATCCGCAATGCGAAAAAATGGTCAATTATGCGCATAACATTGCATTGCATAATTCTGGACACCTTAGCTAGTCTATGGACACGTAAAAGTCACATGATATTTCATTTAATGGACAAGTACCAAAATAATATTTTTTCTGATTTAAAAAATAATCTGTTAAGGCTTTTATACTAAGATAACCTCTATTTATAATTCTAATAAAGCTTTTTCCCCTAGTCTTTCTGGTTCTAATAGTGATTATTAAAATCTGATTAGTAGAACTGGAGATATGTCTTAAAGATTATATTCTGGCTCTATTGAGTTTATTTTAATAATCTCATCACAATTAGAACCAGAAAAATCAGAAGAACAAGTATTCTTAGGACGATAAAGGAGATTAACCTATTATAAAATCTTAGTCGAAGAACTTTTTAATCTTAAAAAAAGAAATAAAATAAGAAAAAGTTGGCCCAGAAGACTTTTTAACTAAGTTAACCTCTTTTATTACTCTAAGTAAACTTATTCTCCTGTTCTTTTTGATACCAATTATATGATATTATTAAAATTGACTCAGTAGAGCCGGATATATAGCCTCATGAAATTTATGTGACGTTTTTATATAATCTTTAGAACGTTGCCCAAATTTCGAAAGTCATATCTCCGTTTCTACTGATCAGATTTTAATAATCTCATCACTATTAGAACCGGAAAGAACAGGAGAACAAGCTTTATTAGAATGATAAAGTGCTATTTTAGTACAAAAGCCTTAACGGATCGTTTTTAAATCAAAAAAATTATTATTTTGGTACGTGTCCATAAGATGAAATATCACGTGACCTATACGTGTCCGTAGACTTTCCGCCTCCCAAATACCTGTCCACCATGCATACCGGTTTGGGAAGGGTCGATTGTAATAGCAAATAGGTATTTATATTAATTTATAAACTTTTTTTATTATTTTTAATTTTGTTATTAATAAAATATTTTGAAAATTACAAATAAATAAAATAATTTAAATATAGCAAAAAAGAATTTTTAATTTTTAACTACGTTTCTTCGTTAGATTTATCAAATACATCCGCGTGTTTAATGAGCGTACGTTTAGAATAAATGAATAATTATAGTCGTAAGTTTGTTTTCTTATATTATCATATAATTATAGTATGCTCCAATTGTTTATTCGTTGATTTTTATTGTAACTATATTAACAATAGTACTTATAAAATGTTTTTGATTCATGATAAAAGATAATTATAGTATGCTCCAATTGTTTATTCGTTGATTTTTATTGTAACTATATTAACAATAGTACTTATAAAATGTTTTTGATCCATGATAAAAGGAATTTAGAAATATTAGCAATTAACAACAATATGATTATATGGTTCCAATATAACATATGCTTCAACTTCCTTTTTAGTATTATAATGTAAATTTGAATATCTGAATACACCCACATAGTTCAAAGATTTTTTTCGTATGCAGAATTCGATTATCGCTTTAGTATTTTTCTCGTTATCAAGGTTATAAACTAACAGCTTTTTCAAAGGTGCATTGCAATTATTGATCAAAATATCAATATATGAATTTAATGGAGTATCACCACCTAAGTCAAGATATTGTAATGTTAATGGTAATATTTCTGCAAATTGCTTAACTCGTATTTTTAATTCTTCTGGTATGCAATCATAGTGCCATAACGTGAGGAATTGAAGTTTTTTTAAATTACTAATAAGCTCAAGGAATTGTGCGGAAAATCCAATACTAGAAATGTTGAGATATGTAATGTTTGGACAGAAGGACTTAAGTGTTTCTAGTAATAAAGATTCTTCAAAAATCCCATCAGAATCGAGTTTTAGTCGTTTTAGTAATAATCCAGCTTTTTCTAAAATTTGTACTATATCCGTTGCATCTGCCAGGGTATCAACTACCTCTAAAGTGCTGATTTTATAATTTAATACTTCCAACAGTTCTGAATAATCAAAAAAATACCTCATACGAAGAGTTTCTAAACTTTTACAAATTTTCATTACCTCAAATTCTGCACTATAATAACAACATTCTATTATAACTTCTTGTAATGAGTTTTTTTGACTCTCTAAAGCTGAAATGATGCCATGGAATTCTGCAGGATATTCTTCACCAATTAAGCTAAATTGTTTGAGTTGATCTTGTGATTTAATAATACATATAAGAGCTTGAAATAATGGTGGGTTATTATAAGAACTAAATTTGTTAAGTTTCAAAGAACTAATTTTTGTTGTATTTTTTGCCAATATCCTTAATAGTTTAGTAGTGTTTTCAGTACTGAGTTCTGATATCACACTCAAAGATAAATCCTGGAGTTGTGAAAAAAATTGTTCATTTTGATCTAATGCGTAACAGATCTCTGAATTGGTTTCATCACCAATAAAATGTAGATCTAATTTGTACAAAGTGGCCCCACTCTTAACAAATAATTTAATTAATAAATTAATTATGCGATAGACTTCATAATTATAATATGATTTCCAACGAGCAAGCCATTCTCGAACCTTAATTTCAAAGTTAGATAGCTCAAGAACTTTTAGAAATTTGGCATAATCAAATAGTGTTTTGGAAAATTCTAAAGTTATTCCATGTGCTTGTAAAACGGATTTATAGTCTTCGTCAAGAGACGAAAAATAATTAGAGATGAATAAAGGCCTTTTTTCAAATGAAAATGGATCTTGCCAAAGAATAGGAATTGACATTTCACACCAATGTCGGCTTACTAGTGTACAAGAGTACAAGGAACCAAATTCATGATTTAAATTATTAAGAATATTTTCCATTAATTCGGGCATATTGCCCATAAATATTTTTGATACCATGTGTTGTACGTATTAACGTTCACGTTAAAGAGAAAAGGAAAGGATTAAATTCGTAATTGTTACACGTATGCACGTATTTATAATTTTGGTAATCACCCTAAAATTGGACAACCCCTAGAAAAAAGCGGGCGTTACACAGATCATGTTACACAAAATGAAAATCTTAGATTATGAAGAGTAGGCTGGAATATGCGAAGTGCATATATATATAGGACGACATCATCAAAATATTTAATTTAGTGAAATTAATGTTTAGTATATAGAGAGAAGATTTTATATTTTTCACATATATACGTATCAAACGTGCACATTTATTCTATAGTACATAATACAATTTTTTTTATTAATTAAAAAAAAGCGTTATGCTGAAGCCAATTTCTATCAATTAAAACCTCTAGTTAAATATTCTTATTTAAGAATAGATTAATGTATTTTCTGAAAAGAACTATATTTACTACAATATTGTTGCATCACTTTGTAATCTTTGAAACTGATTATTCTGAAAGCTTTTTTAATAAATATCAGAGAAAAGTAAATAACCTAATAAATTATTCTTTAATTATCATTCAAGTTGATTAGCTATCTCATTAAGAAAAACTCATAGCTGAAAAAAATTAAAAAATGATGTCACATTTTCTAGTAGTCATCCTTTGTAAATATATTTTTGTGAAATTAATAATTTTTTAAACATTATAAAACAATTAATTAAAATTTTATTAAATAACTTACTTAATAAGGACTTTAGATTGCTAAGTAAAAATATGATTAAGTTAACTGGTTCAATATTATATTTATCTTTAACAGTTGCCAATCCTACTAAATGTATTCATGAGTTTTAATAATTACATTAAAATTTTGTGGTATTTTTAAATATTTAAAGGGTGTTATTTTGTGGAGACATGTCTCTGTGATCAACCAATCAAATTCGATCACGTGATTCATGTGACAACTGATACAAAAACCACCCAGCATTGCCGTCAAAATTTCATTATCATGTAATTTTTGGCCAATAAAATAACAAGAACAGGTGTAATGTAACTCAAAGTGGAAGATCAAAACAAACCGTTTGCTTTTTCAAAAATCATCTATTGCCCTAAAATTTGCATAAGAAATCACCTTTTGAGCACTAACAAAAAAAATTTCTTGAGCAATTTTACTATATATTTTGCTAACATCAAGTTCTATAGGAACCTAAACGAACTTGAAGTTTTTTGGGCACAGCATGTGATAGTGAAAAATTGTCAGCAATCCTGGAAAGATTCGATACAAATTGGTCGTCACGTGAATCACTTGATCGATTTTGATTGGTCATCATATTTATTTTTTCAAAATTTATTAAATCTATTAATTTATTATTATTATTAAAAAAAAACAGCAATAGAATCTATACTAAATTTTTTTGTTTTCCTATAAGGTGTCAAATGAGTCATGAAAATTAATATTGTCTAGTTCCTAGTTAGAATTAACAACTCCATCAATGATGACTCCAATAACAATGACTCTAATAGCAATAACTCTAATGATGATAACTCCAATAACAATAACTCCAATGATGACAATTTCAATGTTAATGACTTTATCACAAATTTAAAACAAAAAATATCTTAAGAAAAAAAAGTTAGTTTCAAAAAAAATTCAAAAAAAAAACAAAGAAAAAAATCTTATCTTTAAAAGTTCTATCTAACTGCTAGTTTTAAACAAAAACAACTAAAAAAAATAAATAAAAAACAATGTGAACAAAAATAAGAAAAAATAAAAAAAATAAAATAAAAAAAAAGGAATAAAAAAAAGAAATAAAATATCTATAAAATAACAAAATAATAAAAAAAACAAAATAAAAAAATAAAATAAAAACCCAAAATAATGGATATATATCACTTTACCAACACTCATTTCATAGACATAAACATTTTACCAACAAAAATTCACTAACATGTTTATTCACTGACAATTATTTTTGCTGACAAGTTTATTTTACTAACAATTTATTTTATTGAAGCTCATTTCATAAACAAATTTCTTTTTCAAATTCTACTAACCTTAACTCTAATTCTAGCCTGACTCTAATAACAATAATCAGAATTATTTTTTAGTGAAATAAGTTTTGGTAAAATAAACTGTCAGTAAAATGGAAAATAAATGTTAGCAAAATAACATGTTGATTGAAATATTGGCAGTGAAATGTTATGTCTAGGAAATGAGCATCGGTAAGGTGAGCTGAACTAAAAATAATAATATAAAAAAACTCTTACTTTCAAAAAAAAAAGTAATGAAACAATTATATAAAATAAAAAATACTAATAATAATAATAAAAAAAATTAAAAAAAATTAAAAAAAATTTAAAAAATAAAAAAATAAAACCAATAAAAAAAATAAAACACAGTTGTCTCTTCCTATAGTCACATCTTATATAGTCACACCTTTATTTAAGTGCCAAATATTGCACAATGGACATAAAATATAGTAAAGAACATTATTATAATCACAAATTACTTATAATTACTATTACTATAAAAATTTGATTTTTAACAAATTTATTAATAATAAACTCTTACTATAGTCACCAATTTCTAACTAAAAAAATAGATTATAAAATTTGATTGGCCAATATTAATATGCATGTATATTAAAATTATCTATTAAAGCTTCTTAAAAGTTTATAAGCAAATAACTTTTGATCCAATAACCCAATTTGGATAAAACAACTACCAAAATGTTTATCTCAATGAGACAATTCTAATGAGCCCAAAATTGTTAAAATCTAATTACAAGTTCCTGAGATTATTAAGAATTTGTATTACTTTATATGTTTAAGAATTGATTAAATATAAATATTTGAGTGAAAAATCTTTAGTGATTTTGGGTTCCGCAATTAGACTTGGATAATTGTAGACTCATTAGACACTCTGGTAATCATTTTATCTAAATTGGGCCACTATATTAAAAGTTATTTACTATTAAATATTTTAAGGACGAATCTATTTGTAACAGCCTGTTACATGCTTATTTGTAACAGCTTTATTTATAACTCAAAATTTTACTATGATAACCCCTATTGTACGTCTAACAAAAAATGATCCTCTCGCAATTCTGTACTAATTTTGAATTAACTCTAAGTTTAACTTTACTTTAACATTAATATGGCCTTATTGGCTGTTACAAATAAGTGTATAACAGGCTGTACAAATAGACTTTTTCATATTTTAAATATTTTAATAGTATTTCAATATATTACAACTATATATAATATTGATATTAAACACTCATTGGCATATGGGCCATAACTATAACAAAGAATTTTATTTATAGTAACACCTCTAAACAATCACAAAAAAAGGGCATGACCAACTTGGTGACTATAGAGAGTGATAACTATAAATAAATACAAATAAAAAAACAAAAAAAATCAAGCAAAAATCAAAAAAAAATCAAGCACAAAAAAAAACTTAGCAAAAAAATCCAAAAAAATTTTTAAAAAAAAAACCAGAAAACAAAAAAAATGAAAATTCTGAAAAATAATAACCTAAAAAAAATTAAAATTTAAAATTAAAAAAAAAATAAATAAAATGATATAAAAAATAAAATATAAATAAAAAAAATTAAAAAAATTAAAAAATAAAAAAAAAAATTAAAAATAAAAGATAATAATTAAAAAAATTAAAAAAAAACTACACAATCAAATAAAAAAATAATATAAAAAAATTAAAAAAATTAAAAAAATTTTAAACAAAAATCAAAAAATTACAAAAAAAAAAGAACAAACAAAAAACTCCAAAAAAACAAAATAAAACTCTAAAAAATAAATATAATATGTAAAAACAAAATAAATAAAATAAAACCCTCTTCAAAAAAAAATTATAACTGCTTGGTAAAGAAATTAATTGTAGTCATTTTCTCAAGCTACCAAAAAAAAATTACTAAAAAAAAATCTTCTAAGTACTATCAAGCCCAGATAAAATGACATAATGCTAGTAAAAAGAAGCAGCTCCAAACTTCGAAACAATAAAAATAACAAATGACAAAATAACAAAATTAATGACTTCAAGATAACTTCAAGATGGCTCTAAGACAGCTTTAAGACAGCTTCAAAAAGACTTAAAATTAGAAAAAAAAAATACTAGTTAAAGATAAGAAAAAAAGAAAAAAAAAAGCTTACAAAAATTTGAAAGGCAAGCTCTAGGCCTAGAAGAAACAAAAAACAAAAAAAAACAATTATTATTGTTTATGTATGATCACCAATCTCTAAAATAATTGGTCGATTATATAGGGTTGCAATAGCAATATTTCACTATTTTCTTTTTTCATATTTAAATATTAATTCATTTACCTTAATAAAACTTTTAGTATTGGTTATGCAGTTTATAACAATTCTAAGGGGTAACTATACTATAAAAAAACACACATACCTATAATAGCAATTAGCTAAGAACAAGATATCTAAAAAAATTGGTAATAAATAAAACTCATAAAATTTGGGTGATAGTATTAAAAATTTACTTGATAAACTCAGTACCAAATCATAAATATATTTTTGGCATAGAATATTATTATTCAAACACTTTCTATTTATCTAATAGTTGAAGTAATTTATATGACATAATTATTAGATGCATAATTTTAATGTTAAAAAGAAATATTTTTGAGTATTAGACTTTAACAATATGATATAATTATGATGTAATTCCAATTATGATTTTTGTTTACTTGTATTGTATGTTGTATATTAAATAGCTTTAATAATTCATATCAAATAGCAATTATATTAACTTATCTAAACCAAATATATATAAAAATTGTCAAAATTGTCATACTGAAAAAACATTAATGAGTTTCTTATTAAAGATCAAAAACTTGTAACTTGATGCTATTTATATAGAGATAAACAAAAACCAATTCAACTTAAAAATAAGTTTGATAAAGTTAAAGATAAATCAAAACTTGACTATTCAAATATTAGTGAGTATATATATAATTCTTTGATTTCTCTTAAAAATTGATAAGTTCCATAAATTAACAATAAAGAATTAGCTATTGAGCTATCTTCTATAATACTTCTATAATTAATGTTATATTAAATAAAGATAATAAAATTTTTATTCAACAAGATAAAAACTCTACTGTGAGATCATTCAATGTATATTAAAATTTATTAAAGAAGGAATGGTTACAAATGAATATACAAGGATAAAAATCTGAAAAAATATTTATTATTAGTTGTATATCATGAGTTGTATATCATTGTAATTGCTATATTGATTAAGCAAAACATCAAGCAAAATATCAAATTCAGAGTTCCAAAGAGATACATCACTGATACATCTATACAAATTAAATGTTATAATTGTGAAAAACAATAAAAGTTGAAGTTTCATTTCTTTAAATCTAGTTAAAATTAAATATTCACAATTATTGCTATATTCACATCCAATTTATGTTGCAATATCAATATAGATCTATGAATTTATTAAAGCCAATACAAATTACTTAGTTCATGAATTATATTATCAAATTAAAGAAAAACAACTTAATGGATATGAGTATAGTTGGGGGTGAAATTCATTTTCAATATTTTTAATTTCAACAATAATTTCAACAATAATTTCAACATTTTTAATATATTCATAAATTAAACCTAAAACAATTATTGTATTTGATTTAGCTTAGTTTTAATTAATTTTTGATATAATTTAAATTAATTTTTAATATTGAAAAACTAATTTCACCAATTTCACCATCAAGTAATTTCAACAATTTCAACAAAAACATCTTATTATAAAGAGTAATTTCACCCCCATCTATAGATATGAGAATATTTTAACAAACTTAGTTTTGGTGATCTAAAGAATAATATAAAATGTATTAACTTAATTCTGATCCTTTAATTTCAGCAAAATTATTATTGGCTAAATTAAATCAAAAAATTATTATTGAATTATCTATACAACTTCTGCACTTGGATTTTTTACAGCTCTTTTTTATTAGCTTCCACATAACAACTTTAGTGCTTCAACTGTTGAAACAAATAAAATAGGATAATAGTTATATGCATTTATAGGTGCAATTGATGAAACTAGATTTTCTATAAGTTATCTTCTTATAGCCACAGAAAAAATTAAAATATTATAGCTATTTTAACTCAGTGAATGCATGCACTTATAAACAATTGACAAAAGGTTCTTATATTTTTATGGATAAGGATCTGTGTAAGATAAATTCAGCTCAAAATGTATGCTTACAATTATGTTTCTGGCATGTTTTACATGCAATCAAATAAAGAATAGCATTATAAAAACCAATTTTAGATAAATATGATCCAATTATTGCTTATTATAAATGCTTGATCATTAATCTTTACTAAAAAAAGGCTTGATAATAATAATACTATATATTGGCAAGTGTTTATTTAGCTGAAATGCACTATAATTAACACATTTTATTACCAAAATCTAGTAGTGAATTTTATACAAGTAAACAACACAGGTCGAATGAAGCCAAATCAGGAACAGTACTCCCGGATAAAAACTGGAGTCATATCGGGTTTCGATATTTATTCGGTTTTTTATTTTTAAATCAGTTAAAAATTGGGTACCCGATATAACTATGGAGTTAATCTGAAAATAACCCGCTAAACCTTATATATATCAGATTATTATTAAAAACATATCAGAGAAAAATCGGGTACACGATATAACTATGGAGTTAATCTGAAAATAATCACTAAACCTTAAATATATCGGATTATTATTTGAAATGTATCAGTTAAAAATCGGGTACCCGGTAGGACTTCGGAGTTAGTCTGAATATAAACCGCTATCCTTAATTATATCGGCTTTTTATTTGTAACGTATTAGTTAAAAATCGGGTACCCAGTAGGACTTCAGAGTTAGTCTGAATATAAACCGCTAAACCTTGATAATATCGGTATCATTTGGAAACGGATTAGTTAAAAATCAGGTACTGGTAGGGCTTTGGTGTTAATTTGAATATAAACCGCTAAACCTTAATTATATAGGATATTAATTTGTAATGAAACATATAAATATCGACTACCTATATGTAAGTATATAGACTATAATCATAAATAGGAAAAATATGTAATAGCTATCAGCAAGTCTATACTTCATTTTATATGATAAATATACATATTTAATATATACTATAATACAAGTATGTAATATGAATTAAATATATAATATGTTATAAAAAATACATTAAATATGAAATTTTCTATTCAACGGAATAACTGATATATATTCTCTAGGATTTTGTATTCTGACTTTGACGGTACCAGAAATAAAGCGGCCTAAAATATTATATATAGGGATTATGCAATCCCTACTTAAATTATAGAACTGCTTATTCCATATTTCGATATTACAAATACCGTTTACTTCACAATGAAACCTTGTTTTAGAGTCTTTAACAGCTTGATACTACTGAACGAAATCCAACATATATTTCTTTGGACCTTCCGGTAGCTGTACCTCATGTTCAAAATAATATTGAACAAGTCCAGAAAATATGTCAGTTGATCCGTCATCCAATATAAATTTTGCAAGTATTTTTGCTGACTTTTCGTGTTTTTTCGAAAAAGTAGACCTGAAAATTTCGTCTCCAATTCTTACCCTTCCATAAATGGTTAAGTTGGGTAATACTAGTATGGAACTAGAACTAGCGGTATGAATTTTTGATAAAGCAATAAACCTATAGTTATATGTATTGTTATAATATTGTGTTAACAATACTAATAATTCATTTGGGAGATTCTGTCGATCTTCCTTCGGTGATAATAATTCACACAGGAATAGTTCAGAGCCTGTTCCTGATTTCTCTTCGACGTTTACAGACATTGAAAGAAATTTCTGGTAGTCGTTTCCATTATGCATAGAAAGACTACCAGTCATATTCTTTCATTCAATGAACTGTAAACATGTTTGTAAATGACCGTCTGCACTTGAAGAAAGCTCATCCAACAGAGAATAATATTGCATAGTCTTAAGTAATTCAGGCTCGATTCTTCTGTTGCTGTTATGTAACGATCCTAATATAGTATATAAATAATTTTATATAAATGTTAATAAAATATATATTGTATATTATAAAATTATAGTACTTTTCGATTAAATTATCTAGAATAAAATAAATATAATTTTACTAATAAATGACATGTCAAATAGGCTTTAAAATTTAGATATACTATGTATATATGTACGTACTGGCATGCCAGTTACCCTAATATATATCTAAAGAACTATCGGTATAACTATAAAGCTATCAATATATCTAAATATTCGGCTTACCTAATAAACCATTCATCCATTCATAACTGAAACACCAAAATGCATATAAAGGACATAATCCATAACATTCACATATATGTAAACATAAATACAAATTAGGTATTATTTTTCTGATCCATAGGTTCTTTCAATAAGCATCACCATATTTAGAAAACATTGGTGAGTCTCTTCCAATTTGTCTTTATTAATAATTCTACATACAAGAATCAAACAGGCCTGAACGAAATAAGTTAAAATTTTCCAGTCATCATCTTGTAACAAATCCCAAGTAATGGTGGTTGCATACACCAGAATGAAATTCTTCCATTGATCTGCTGTGAACCCCGAAAAACCATTACCCATCACTATTTTATTAGAAAGTCTTCCGATATCAGAGGGGACTTGCATTTCTTAAACTGATTTTCTATTAGAACTAGGTCTTGGGACGTTAAAATGCCTACATTTAGTGTTACAAATCGGATGTTCGATAAAAAATCAATTTAATTAATTAGTTGCAACTAATCGATTAATCGATTAATCGATTAGTTGCAACTAGTATGCTAACAAAAATAATCACTTAATTGACTGATTTACAACACTACCTCCATTGATCCATAAATTAACAATCCATTTAGCAATGTCTAAGAATAGGCAATACATAGGATCGATTATTGTGAACCGAACTGAATTAAAATAGGTTAAACGATAAAGTTCGGACCAGTGGACCAATATTTCTGATGTATGCTTTTTCTTGTATCTTTAGTATTACAACTCTTCCATGAAACAGCACTTTCACGAATTTCATTGATATCTCTTTCTTGAAACCAGTTATCCATATCGGCAAATCCACCAAAGTTTGGCTGGTTTCTTTCACCAATGTTTGCCCTTTTCAAGCACCTATAACAGGCAATTCGTGCTGAAATAAACCCGCACAACTTTCTTGCAGCCGGTATATCGCAAGAACAACAAATTACGGCTCCTCTAATAAACTTGCCAGTAGGGCTTTCATACGTGCTTGAAAGATTAAAACCATCAAACAGACCTATTAATTGGTCTATTACAGGAGCCAAATAATGGTTTAGTCGATGCAATTTCGGTTCATTTGGGCCAGGTATCAATGCTAATATTAAAATGTTCGATGGTTTAAATCTTTCATTTCGTAGAAAGTTGCAGATAACACCGTAGATGGCTCTAACACTATATTGAGAATTGTCAAAAGGTTGAAACCAATCTAGGTTCAACATTATTCCCAAACGGCAATCTGATAGGTCATTCTGAAAAAAGGGCAAATTTTCACTAGGATCCTATAACAATAAATAATAATATAAACTATATTATTTTTGTTATACAAAAAATATAAGTTGTTACAAAATTTTTTTTAGGCATGTAAAAACAACCCAGACAGTAAATATATATATAATTGTGGATGCCCCCATTTAAAAAATTAGAATAGGTAGCATCTCATAACTTACGTTAAACCAGTATTATTATAGAAATCTTAAAGATAATACAAAAATCATGCCATATAGTATTATTATCAAGGTCCCTATTTCTATACAATACAGTACTGGTTTGATATAAATTATGTATGCTGCCATATATAATTTTTTTGTTAATTAAATTAGAGTACCTGAAAAGTTTTCCAGATTCTACCATCATAGATATCAGTGACCATACTGGGATCAACAAGCCTATCTACACATTTTCTACAATTCATTTCAAACCCCTTCCTATTATATAACGACTGTAATTGATGTACCAAAGAAATAGTCAGAAAAATTAAGGTTGGTTTAAATATAACTCCACCGGTTACTGGAACTTTTTTTGCTATAGGTAAAGTACAGGGTTGTCTTTTATTAGCTATTGGGTGATTTGAAAAGTCTTGGAAGGTGCAATGGCTTATTTTGGAAGATAAATTAGGCTTGTCAGTTAACACATCGGCAACGCTATATAATTTACAACTTTTTCACATGTTGTGTACTTAATCATGTGAGCACAGATTCCAAGAGCTTTGCGTGCCATTTTTAAAGTTGTAGGGAAGGTGGCATATTTATTTTCGTTATGAAAGATACAAAGGTATCGAAGAAATTTTATTAGAAAACCGGTTTCAATATCAGATAACGTACACCTTGCTTGATAATTCAGAGCCCAAAAAATGATCCACGTAGAAGTATTAGTTGTATCTGCAGGTTCAGTTGGATTGTCATTTTCTTTATATAAATCAGGAGCATTAAAATTAATTTCATTATCATCTAAATCTTCTTTTTCTTTTGATAAATTTTTATTAAGACCAGCCTCGTCATTTTCATCGTCTGAGAAAAAGGTTTCGCTGAATTCCATAGGTAATGGGATGCTCCGTTTTTCTTGTTTTTCAGATTTTTTTCCTTGTTGGACTGTGTCTTAGTAATGAAATTGTACTCTTCTTCATATGAAGAAATAATCGATTCATTGTCAGAACTAACGGTATCAAGTTGTATAGGGTTNGTGTCTTAGTAATGAAATTGTACTCTTCTTCATATGAAGAAATAATCGATTCATTGTCAGAACTAACGGTATCAAGTTGTATAGGGTTATCTGAGATTTCCATGTCTGGAAATTCCATTTCTGAAAATGGAATTTCTGGAAGGTCTATTATAGTTGTTGAGATCTACAAACATCAAAGAAATTTCTTACTACAGTATCCCTTCTAGCCATATGAGACTTTTTGGTTCTTGGATCGACAAGAATGCCTTTACAAATATTGCAGAAGCAATATTCAGGGTGGTGATTCCTTGAATACTTAGGACGGTTGGCTTTTTCAATTGTATTTTTAACAATCGAACTCTTTTTCTTATAACCCATGATAATGAAAGAAAATATCGGATGGAAAAATATGTGAACGGAATATGAGCAAAAGAAAGAGATAAGAGGATATATGAATGAAATATACAAGCAAATAAAAGTGGATAAAAATTATATAAACAAAAATAGAATTATAAAGATATAGATAAATAAGCGAAAATAGTATGAGAAATAGTGATAAAGATGAATGAAAATAGAATGAGAGAGAAAAGATTAAAGAAGTATAGGCAAGAATTATATGTAATCTGAATCTTCAAGAGAATTATTGAAATGCCGATATGATTAATAGACTTTTTTTTTAATTATCATTGAATAAAATATACTCTTTGTTTTGACAATTTTACTTTCCGTTTGACCCTGACACGTGTTTAGTGATTCAAATTGACTATAAAGTTATTGGTATTCTGATATGATTTCCAGTAATAAACGTTAATGCTAATAGTTCTTTGCTATATTACTTTTTTACATGTCAAAATAAATAAATAAGTAGTATCAATATGAAAATCTATTGTATCAATAAAATTGAATTTTTTGTTTTGACATTTTTTAATAATTCGAATTATCAATAAAGTTACCGGTATTCCGATAGGCCTTAATTTACTTAATACAATTATTTATATATTAAACTTTTTACATTTTTTTAATGATTCGAATTATCAATAAAGTTACCGGTATCCCGATAGGCCTTTATTTGCTTAATACAATTATTTATATATTAAGCTTTTACATTTTTTAATAATTCGAATTATCAATAAAGTTACGATAGGCCTTTTGTTTGTTTAATACAATTATTTATATATTAAACTTTTTTGGTTTGACATTTTTTAATGATTCGAATTATCAATAAAGTTACCAGTATCCCGATAGGCCTTTATTTGCTTAATACAATGATTTATATATTAAACTTTTTTGGTTTGACATTTTTTAATGATTCGAATTATCAATAAAGTTACGATAGGCCTTTTGTTTGTTTAATGCAAATATTTGTAAATTGCATAATCTGATTTAATTTACAATAATATATAATAGAACTTTGAAGCACGTCGTATGCATGATCAATTAACTTTCGGAAATATAAAAAATTATAAATAGGTCATACATTCTTATCATACATTGCAAAAATTTGACTTTTTCGCATCTGAATTTTAATTTCTGATAATATAATAGAACTTTGAAGTACGTCGTATGCATAATCAATTAATTGACTTTCGGAAATATAAAAAATTATAAATAGGCCATATATTCTTATCATACGTTGCAAAAATTTGACTCTTCGCATCATCCTTTCTTTAGTGACATTATTTGACTTTTTCGCTTCGCTCATAAAACCTTTAATATACCCGTCATTACATTTACATATACTAAAATATTGATTACGAGTAAGGTAAACTTATATAAATAAACCGCTTTTCTTGTACCGATAACTCAATAGATTCCTTTTTTTGTTTTTTTTTGGAAACGGTTTTAATGTTTTCTTCTCTTCAAATTAAATACCTAATACCCATTAACTCAATAGATTTCTTTTTTTGTTTTTTTTTGGAAATGCTTTTTTTGTTTTCAAATTAAATACCTAATAACCGATAGTTCAAGATTCCTTTCTTGGTTTTTTTGAAAACTCATTTTAAAAAATGCGTACTAAAAACCCATACAAAATTAATATCATTTCAGCTTGACGCTCAATTTCACCATCCATGTCATCTCAAAGAGGTACTCCATTCTGATCGACAACACCATATCGCCAAAACTGTCAGTCTACTTCTCGCCAAAACTATCATCATTGTTCAGCAACACCACCTCGCCAAAACTATCTTCATCGTTCAATAACTCCGCCTCGTCATTCATGTCAAATTAATAGAAACTATCGGAACAATGAAAGTCGCAGTTGTAGATCAATTTCTCCAAACGAACGTTATCATTCTCGTCACCGGTCCAGAAGTCCCGATGAAAAAGATAAAGGTAATTATACTAAATTTTTTAAAAAAATTTTTTTTTAATAGAACAATTGAATTACCTATATGACTAACAAAAAATTTATATATTAATAGAAATCTCTTTCTTAAAGAGCACTATGGAAAGCTTAATTAACGAAGTAAACAAATTAAAATCTGATAAAGCAACTACATCTAATGATCCATCAGAATATGTTGATGTCGATGATACTGAAACAACTGGTGTAATGGGGACAACTGGGCTTTCCTGCCAATGGATAATTTAGGTTTTTGTGACCTTGATGCTGATGAAACTACTGTCGCTTCTTGTGATGCTAATGAAACTACTGTCGCTCCTTGTGATAATACTAATTTTGCCATTGCTACCTCTTCAGTTAACCCTAGTAATAAAAAGGACAAGCAAAGTGAGATCATAACATTCCTGCAAATAATCTAAAGAAGCCGTCGGTCACTCCGGAACCTCCTTCTGGATATATGAAAAAATCTCGCGAATATCTAGAAGAGATGACTGCAGATTAGTATAAGCACTTTCATATATATAAATATTTTATTATTAAATATTACCTTATCTATTAATTATCGTTATTAATTATTTTTATTAATTATTGTTATCATTACTAATTATTTTTATTAATTATCATTATCGTTACTAATTATTTTTATTAATTATCATTATTAATTATTTTATTAATGGTTTGGATTTACTGTTTTGTACTAAATTTAGTACATTTTGCAAAATGTATAAAAAATCCAAAAAAATTAAAAAACTCAATTTTTTTTATATACAAAAATCTGATAAATCTTCAAAAATTGTTTAGCAAAATTTTTTTTTATATTAATAATAAAATTATTAAAAAAAAAATTTTTTAATAACCTTAATTTTTGTGTAACAATGCCTGTACTAAGTTAAGTACATTTCTGTCTGTATTTTTATTATAAAATTACTAGTAATTTTCAAATTGTGGCTTAGTACAAAAAATTTTTCCTAAAAAAAAAAACTTTTTAGAAAAAAAATCATATAAAATCAAAAATAAGACTTAAAGTTATCAAACTTTTTAGACATAATGCTCCATATCTAACAAATTATAAAGAGTTATTAAAATCATAATTAATAATTAAAATTAGCAAATAATCAGGTTTAAAATGTGTCATAATTTAGTACTTTGTACTAAATTTAGACGGGTAAATCCTATCCATTAATACTATAGAACGAAGTAATTCAAATATTAAATGGCCTAGATGATTCTCTTCAACTTGACCCAACAAAAACATGGTCGGATATTTCTCGGCATGTACAAAAAATACCATGTCAGTGATTGGTAAGGCGCTGGAGAGTTGGTTTAGATATAAACTTACAGAACTTAAGTTTGTCCTCCAAAGCCTTCACCGCTACTGGCGTGAAAAATGGCAAATGGAGCAAGATAAAGTAAGAGCGAAGCTCGATAAAAAAAGAAAAGGAATAAACGGTAAACGATCTGAATTAAATATAAATTATTTTATAGGAGTATCGGGGTGCCGATATTAATTATAGTTAAATTTTTATTATTTATAGAAAAAAAAGGCGAGTTCGTAGTATTATTTATATGATTAATACCAATGATAGAAACCTTACAGAACTTACTCCTAAGATGAATTTTGATGATTTAAAGCCGACCTTGAAGAAATAATTAATGATGGGAATTTCCATTCTGACGAATATTCTGAAACAGATGTAGAACGAATATTGTCAGAAAACGTCTAAAAATACGACCCAAAGACAAGACAGATAATCATGTAATACATGTCTACGATAAGCTGTGAAGACTACAAAGAGTAAGTAACATTTTGTTGTTCCTTTTTTTTTATGGGATGCTTCGGGCACTATTTTCCTTTTTTATTTTATTTGATAATAGATTAAAAAGATTCTGCGGCTGGCCGATGAAATGGGTGAAAAGACTTCTCATGTAAAATGTTCAAGAAAGTAGTGGTACAGCGACAGAAATTGGGCTGATAAAATGAAAGCTCCAATCGAAGCACCTGAATGGGCTATTTCTGCTACTTACCATTCAGAAGAAGAAGAAGAACCAAGCGATAGTAATAACAATAATGGAGGTAGAAGTAATAGTAGAAGTAATAGTGGAAGTAACAATAACAGAAATGGAAGAACTGTTTTTCTGGTTATACTAGCGATGAAAATATGATGAATTACGTAATGATCGCAATGATAATTCTGAGCCAGCACGGGGAAATAACAAAGCCCAAATAATTCCAAGGGCAGTTCCGGTGAATAATTTCAGGTAAATAATGGAATTTTAATCTTTTAATTGTTATTTTATTTATTTTATTAATTTTTTTTCATATAGGGGTTGGCGTTTCTTCATAAAGCAGGAATATTTCATAATGATCAATAGTTCGTTCAAGCAAACGTTTAATTTTTAAAAATTTCAATTATAGCTTTTGATGTGCATCAAGCTTTTATATTAGCAAAAACAATATGTATTATAACTATAGTATATAGTGAAAAATATATTATTGCTGTAATAATTGATTTCAATTAAATACGTATAAATAAATAAATAAATAATAAACTATCAAATAGTCCTACCGGACATGCTAATAAACTTATTAAAAAACCCCGAAGCATATCCGGTTTTCTTGTTACATAGAGAAAAATAATATATCAATCGGATTTATTTAAAATACAAATCGGGTAACCGATAATTCTATGGAAGGAATCTTAAATATTACTAAAAAGTCTTGTATTTGTCCATGTTTTCTTGTTACATAGAAAAAAATAATACATCAATCGGATTTATTTAAAATACAAATTAGGTAACCGATAATTCTATGGAAGGAATCTTAAAGGTTACAGAAAAGTCTCGTATATGCATCCAGTTTTCATGCAATATAGATAAAAATAATATAACAACCAGTTTGAGCTAAGACAAATCGGAAAACCAATAGGACTATGAAAGTAACCATCAAGATTACCAAAATGTCTTTAGTTTTCATGCAAAATAGAGAAAAATAATACATCAATCAGATTTATTTAAAATACAAATTGGGTAACCGATAGGGCTTTGGAAGTTATCTTAAAGATTACTGAAAAGACTTGTATTTGCGGCAAAAATCTGTTTACAATCAGAGACGAATCAGATAATTTTAGGTTTTATTTACTAGTAAACATGCATATTAATATGAGTTAAAAATAGGTGACCTATTGGGAACCCGATTGTTACCCGATGTGGTTTCATTCGACATGTGCAAGCTATATGACATATGGGCGTGTTTGGTTCATCACTTTTGAGTAACCCCAAAATTTTGGGGTCCAAATATTGATTAACATTTTTATGATTATCAATTTATAATCGAATTTATATTAATAAACTTTTTGACTCGTTCATTACACATAAGTTCCCCGTACAGTAATTATGGCTGTAAAATGATCTTGAATACATTATTTCTTTACTCAGACATACACCTATAACAAAGTTTTTTCCTCGAGTTTCCAACTTAAACAAAAGGTAGCATTCGACGTACATTAGTCAAAGAGCTAAAATACTGTATTACTTATGAATTTCTTTCCCTTTTTTTTTTTTTTTTTTTCTTATTGTTTAGTAACGCGACTGAAGATTCAAAAAGTTTGCCGAGAAAAGCTGAAAGTTTTGATACGTCGTGTACAACACCTGATTCTTCTCAAGATGATTTATGTCTTACTCAAATCCAAGTTAGTACCCGGATACTGTGCTAAGTTTTTTACATAGTCCGGTACTTTATATTCAACTATATAATTTTTTTGAGGGGGGACTTTGATATGAGGGGTACTTGTCTGCGCTGTATGGTATTACGCTTAACACTTTAAATAAACAAATTCTTACATAGTATGTAATTTTTTGCATTAATTACAGAAAGCATTAACGCGTTAGAAGATATTGCTCAAGTCGAATCAACTGAACTTTATTGATTCTCAAAATATTCTTGCTTGGTTATTGTTATGAATATGGAATTAAAGTTAGTACAGTATTCGGTCAAAAATAATGTATTTATACATTATCAATAAGGAAATCTTATGTTTATTATTTTAGAATCCAAGTTAAAATAAATCTGAAATCAGCTAAAATGAAGAAATGAAATTCGCTAGTTATTGTTATTGAAACAGAATTAGATAGAAATTTAATTTTTAAATTTGCTATTACTATTTCAATAAATTGGTGTAGCGGGAATTTAAGCATTGAGTTTACAAGTTAACAAATTCATTAATCTAAGTATAATATTCAAAGATGAGAAATCTAATCTTAACCGGGAGGAATTTCCTCCACGATCATATGACGCATATAAATATTTATTGCGATTTGCAAAAAGATGTAGCCGTTCAAAGAAATATAAACATAACTAATCGAAAATATAAAATAACAGATTTCAGAAATTTTTCCCGATCTTTGTCACAAAAATCATGCGGTTACAAGCCACAATAATCGATTTATTAATCTATTACTTTATATTATGTAAAAGAACATTATCGCCCAACATACTTCTACGCAGATACAATTAATCTAAAATTTAACCAACCTACTCTAACCTTTAATCTCACTCTAACCTCTAAACTAGCCACTAACAATAATGCTTTACATTTTAACTCGTAGCGATACCCTATTTTAAAAAATTTTAACAAATTAATATATATATATATTTATCTTTTTAGCTTCAATTTTAATTAATACTTACTAATTCTATTAGTCAAACTAATCGACTCCACAAATATTTCTAATTTCAACAAATGTTATTCTAATCGGTATTGTGTAGCTTTTTTAATATAACTAGGAATATTTGCTTGCCAATAAAATAATTGCCGATTTTCGTGTTCTAATATTTCTAGAATTGCTGATTTTCTAGACCGATCATGTCCACCATCTTTTAATGTATTTTGAAAATATCGACATACTTGAATATGGTTTTTTTTTTCTAAAGCTGAACACGAAAAAGCCATTAATCCTAAATCTCTATGAATCTCAATAAATTCGGGAATATGATAGGTTAAAACGTGCATATACGGAGTACAATCTGTTGCTCGATATAGTCCTCGCACAAAATTTTTATTTGGACGTCCTTGAGATGGAGTTAAAAAATATTCTAACCATTCAATTGCTTTTTTTTTAAAACTACTACCACTTATTTTTTTTTGATGCAAATCATCATATAATTCAGCGAATCCATTCCAGAGTTTTCTAAGTTGATTTTGTCTAACTGTTGGTAAATAACGAATACTAATATTCTTAAAATTAAAATTACGTAAGAGTTTAAGTTTGTCTGGACCCATCAAAGACGTATTACATAATTTTTTAGTATTTTTATCTGTCCAAAATTGAAATGTTACACCAATTCGTTTCATTTCTACTAATATTTCTTGCTGAATTTTATTATCTAACTCTCCATTTCGTTGCAAATCAGATAAAAATAGTTCAAAAAGTCGATCTGTAATGCGAAGCATTACATGTAGCTCGTCACACACCCAATCTTTAAGATCAATCATATCGAATAAGGGTGCACGTTGATGCCCTCTAATGTTAAAAAAATTTTTTTTTATTTGTTCCATATTTTTGGTAATTGTCCAATCGCCAACTAGTTTATTATTTTGATCAAGAATTCCATTTTGCTGTTTCGTACATGTACACCATGGACAAAAATGATTCGCGTTTGCAGAATTAAATCCTAAACAGGTAACTAAAAACTTCCAATCTGCGCTAAAAAAAAGTTCCACATTCCAATGCAAGCCGTTAAGTTGGTAAAATCCGGATTCTCTTAAATTGTTTAAATCAAAAATTAATGTGCAAAGTGCATTTTGAAGAGATTGATAATTTTCTGATCCAGAATAAAGAACAAGTGTATGATACCCTTCAGGCTTATGTAGTCTTTCTATATCATTAAGTATTATAGCCGTTACCATAACATGCTGAACCTTTCGTCCTACATTCCTACCATCTCCAGATATACGAAGTTTAATAGTAGTATTATTTGGAATTAAAAGTCCTTTTTTTATATACTCAGGTACAATAAAATTTAATATATCAATTATAGAACGCTGTCCACCTTTTCCAGCAGATTCAACTACATTATTAACTATGTCAGGATCAGTAATATGAGGTTGATCTTCAGTTAATTCAGAAGCAACAGATGTTTCTTCTACATTTATAAGTAATAAGGGAACTAGATTTTGCATTTGTTTATTAAGTCTTTGACGTGTACTTGATATTGCACCCTCTCTTGGCAAATCTTGATTAATACGTGCTAATGATCGATAAGCTTCACGAGATATATTGCCTTTATCTAATGATTTTAGAACCGCCAAATGCAAATCGTCTATCTTTTCTTGGTTAACTTTTCCATATTGAATTTCAAATGGCTTATCATTTATAGTAAAACGTGCTTGCTTAATTTCAACTTTATCATCTTTATGAAAAATGTTTTCTTTACAAATTTCAACTTGATCAAATACACGTTTGGCCATTGTCAACATATGACGTCGTTGAGTAGAATTACTGAGATTGTTAAAGGGTTGAACTTTAAGATAGGTATTGGATGGTAACATTTTTCTAACTATATGAACAGAATTTAATTGTAATCCAAACAATTGTACACCTGACATTCGAATGTCTTTCTTTTTATTCTCATTTTTATTAATCGTATTTGTATTTATTTCTTGAATATCTTCACTTAACAAAGTTCCTTTATTTTTTAGCTTTTTAAGACCCTTCAAAGATATTAATTTTTTAATACAATATTGCTAATGCTAATAAATTTTTTTAAAATTAATTATATTTACCTTGCAGTATTTAGCTGCGGCGTCTGATGGAGATTTTGTTGAATGAACCATGTATTTGTCAAACTGTATTGCAAAATATGGCTTGTCATTGATATATTGGATAGAGCATTCTGCGATATATTTTTTTTTTCCATATGTTGTGCGAACAATATACTGATCAGGAATAGCATATTGCTCCGGTTTCTTAGTATATGCAAGTTTATGTAAAGGAGGATAGACACCTTCATTTATAATTATATAGTCCCATGATCTATGCGTGCCTTTAAAAAAAATATGCGAGTCTTTAGGATATGCACTTATTTCTTCTCCCTTCATGACTGTCAAATGAAAAAGCGTGTATGCACGTACAACATCTATTACATTGGGTTAATATAGTACGTACGTTCGTACGTAATCAAGTAATTAATCACATGAATTAAGTATAATTGGCCATTTTGTAGTTAACATACGTACAGTACATATCTTTAAAGACACCTCCTTAGTTACACAATCAAGATATACTTAAGTATTTTTTTTTTTTTGTAACCTTCGATCAATGCTTTTTTTCTTTTTTAAATACGTTAGTACTGTACTTTCCTTGGAGTCATCGTATATTGGTATTGTCGGTTGGAGACGTCATATTTGGTGTTGTCGCTAAGAGTCGTCGCTTGTCGGAGTTTCCATTTACACACTCGTGTTGTCGCTTGGTGTCGTTGTATGCTATCGTATGTACCGTTAGGCTGTTCTCTTTTTGTTGTGTGTTGGTTTAGTTGTATGTACTTGTATCAGTCGCTTGTTGGTGATTTCTTTTTGCTAACTAGTTCTTTCTTGTAATATTTGTATACACGTTTCGTCGTTCTGGTGTAATTCTTGTGCTGCTGTTTTGAATGTCTCGTTGTTTGTTGGTGCTTTGCTATCGTTTAATGGGTTTTTCTAGATTGTTATTTTATATTTTCGATTAGTTACGTTTATATTTCTTTGGTGATCTGCAATGGCTATATCTTTTTGCAAAGCGCAATAAATATTTATATGCATCATATGATTGTGGGGGAATTCCTCCCGGTTAATCTCTTAATGCTATATAATGGGTGTTTTCAAGTATTTCAATCAATTGATTAAGGTTATTCTCAAGAGCCAACCTAGTATTGCTCATAAAAAAATGTAGCTGCCGTTATTTAAAATAAATTATTCAAGTTCGTGAATATCTTCTCAAATATAATAATCAAGTACAAGTCACTCTCGTTATAGTGAACTCTCGATATAGTGAAGACTAATTAAAATCTCGATATAGTGAAGTTAAGCTCAAAGCCAGTTTATATAAAATTCTCTCGATATAGTGAATTTACTAATAAAACTCTCGATATAATGAATTTTTTAAAAATTCTTATTAATAAAACGGATCACTTCACTATAACGAGAGTGACTTGTAATAGAAATAGTATACAATTATTATAACTTTACTGTTCTTATAATACTTTAGATTGTACAAATAAAAATATTTTAATTGATGTTTAAACAAACTTATTGATTCAATATTTTTAATAAATGAAAATATAATTTTTTATTAGTTAAACATTGCATTATCAGTTAAAAATCTCAATTTTACATTTCCAGCGTAACAATTATGACCCGACATATCATAAAATCCTTTCATGGTCCATTCAATATATAATTCAGTTCGAGAGTTACAATTCATTTCGTCTACTAATTTAATCCAACTAAGTTGACCGTTACCATAATCTCGTTCTCCCCACATAGCATCATTAAAAATATTTGTTAATATATCATATGAATTGTCTCCACTAAAATGACATTGATAAAAATTACCACATGGAGAATATCGTGTAAGATATTTACCAAATATTCCTACAAAGGCATTTTCACTACAGTGTAAAGAAAAAACTTGATTTCCAGCAGTACGATGATGCTTTTTTAGACGCTTCTGAATTTCCCGGACCATAACTTTTTTAACATGATCAAGCTCATATTTAGGTAATGGTAA
>QKWP01000211.1:353978-356478 GCA_003550325.1 Gigaspora rosea | reverse complement strand
CAGTTTTTGCTTTAAATTATATAAAAAATAAAAAAAGAGCTTTATTGCTTTAAAGAGAATGTTAAAAGGAATCTAATAAATATAATTTCGCATGTAACTCATGAATAGTTCAGGAGTTATTTAAATTTAAAATTTTATATGTTTTTGTTATTAAACAGAATGATCGACAAAAAATCTTTATTAGTAAAATTTAATATATGATCTTCACTATGTTTGTAGATTATATGACATTTCACACCCTAGCGTCCCATTTATAACACTAATAAAGGGCCTGCGATATTTAGCCCTACTTTGCCCAAGAGCTTGTAATTTGATACTCAAGCCCAGCCCTAGTAGTACTACTCTTAGGGTACCCGTGGGTAGCCCTGGCCCATGTGGAGGCCTACCTTGAAGAAAAGAATTCAAGCAAGAATGGAAAAAGCTAAAAAAGAAGAGTCAAAGTCTGAACAAGTATATTTTTCAAATTTATACCAATGGACATGTACTTGTATAATATATATGAAAAGTCAATTTTTTTTTATAGTTAACTTAATTAGTAAAGTGAATTCAAACTTTTTTAAAAAAGTATTTTATATACTTTATTGCTGTTATTTTATATAGTCAATTTTATTTTATATATTTGCTTATTTATTTTTAGGTTTAGTGAAATAATGCTTATCCACTAATTTCTGTATATGAGGATGAATTTATAAATATGTTTCGTAATTTTGGAAAACTATAAGGTTACAAGCACAGTCTTTCTCTTCTATAATTATACAGTTTGTATCAAAAAAATTGGTGATTATAAAAGTTTGTAATTATATAGAAGTTTTTTTTATAAATTTTTTAATAAATTATCTTATATAGAAGGTGATTATAGAGGAGGAAGACTATAATATTTTACCAATCAAAGAATTAATTATCAAACATGATGATGAATAAATAATAGAAAATAATTTTAGCATAAAGCTTACCAACAAAATAAAATTGAATCTTAATTAAAGTAAGTTAATTATTGTAATATATTAACATGATATAGGACCCCAGGCATCTTTCATATAGGTCATAACGTTTTTGCTACCCCTAAAATCAAGTAAATTTGCTAAAGGTTGAATATTACATATAAATTTTATAGTAATTTGCTAAAAAATAAATTATAATATCTAGCATCAGGTAAATAAATATAGTGCAATTAATAAAAATCTGTGCAAATCTGCAACCCTGCCAATGGCCGTTAAAGAATTTTTTTAATTTTTGCACAGATCTTTAACAATTCAATAATTTGTACAGATTGTAAAAAGTAAATAATAATAAATTAAATGCTAGCTAATTGTTCATATATTAAAACAATAAATTCGAATATTCATATATTTTAACAATTTAATTTATTACAAAATACAAAATACAAAAAAAAAATAAAAAAATAAATACAAATTACAACATAAACCCGATTCCAACTATCATGCTACATTCTAACTATTGTGCTACATCCCAATATCATGCTATGTCCCAACTGTTATACTAAATCCTATACTAACTATTATGCTACACCCAAGCGCCATTGAGAAACCTTACAAACGTCGATGAAATACTGTACAAACCCCATACAAATGTGTTAAACACAACGTGAAAAAAAAGGTCCCAATGATGAACATATTAAAAAGCATTACCTATCTCTAAAAAACTAAAGAAAAAACAAAAGAAATGAATACTTAGCTGTACGCATCTAAGAAACCCAATGTCCAAGATAATGCACCGGTAACAAAAAAGAAACACATAACAGGAAACACTATACCAACAATGAAATCAAACTGAAAGACACCAACAAGACCAGGTCACTATAAACACCAAATTGGATGGTACTAGCGATAAAAAGAATTACCAAACTAGACAACGTTTCCATTAAAAAAATATTATAAACATGGATAAAGTTAATGTTAGCAAAAAAAAGTATGCAGATATGATTTTCGCAATTCAAATTTTTTTACTTTCACTTTTTTCACATTAGTTACTTTACCTTAAATAGGAAAAACAGCTTGAGTTTCGCCACTCAGCCATCTAAGCTAGTACCTGCAGCTAACTTTACGAAAAACACTACCAATAACAAGAGAAGCACACAGTAAATTAGTAAAATAATCAAAAAAAGTTGAAAAAAAATTGAATTTATTTATCTTTATTATCTCTGTATAATTTGATCATTGCTGCTTATTTAAATTATATACCGTATATATTTAACTGATAAAAAAAAGAAACATTATTAAAAAAAAACAATTAAATAAAAAACCATTAAAAAAATTAAAATAAATTAAAATAAATAAAAAAAAATTTAAAAAAATAAAAATAACAAACAATAAAAAAAATTTAAATAAAATTAATTTAAATAAATAATTTATTAAATAAAAAAAAATGTTTAAAAAAAATTAAAATAAAAAAAAGAACATTTTTTTTAAAAAAAAAAGTTGAAAAAATTAAAATTAAAAAAAATTTAAATAAAATTAATTTAAATAAATAATCAATTAAA
>QKWP01000211.1:292160-353796 GCA_003550325.1 Gigaspora rosea | reverse complement strand
AAAAAAAAATAATAAAAAAAAAAAAGTCAAAAAATTAATAAAAAAAATTTAAAAAAATAATAGAATATTTCTAATTTATACCACAGGTATTTATCACCTATAGTCAATTTGCCAATTAAAATACAGGATCAGGTGTAACATGTAAATCAATCTTTGTATAACAAAAACAAATAAATTTTTAAAAAAATTGCTAAAATTGCTTCTAGCCTAAAAAACTTGCTTATAAACCTACTTTTTTTTATGCAAAAAAAAATTCCTTGTAAAATTTTGGTATAAACTATGCCCCGCCCCATCCCAGTTCTTACCCTTACCCTAATATTAAAAAAATTTAACTTTTACTTAATAAAAATTGTTTGCTTTTATTTATTTATTTATTACAGGTAATAATTACCTGTGGTGAACATTAGTTAATTTCAAAATAATAATAATAATAAAAAAAAAAAAAGTCAAAAAAATTAATTAAAAAAGATAATTGCTAATTTTAACTGGGGAAATTTTCCTGTTATACAAGCCTAAATCAACCAATAAAATTATATAAAAACAATTTCATATTTATTATTATTTATATTACATATCAAAATATATTTATTTTTATATAAGTTTCTAAAACGTATTAATCAAATACTAGCCTAACCATAATCCCGCACTACCCTTACCCTAACCATAACCTCATCCCTTTCATCTAGTTTTACCCTAATCCCGCACTACCCTTACCCTAACTATACCCTATCCCTTTTGTCTAATACTAGCCTAACCCTAAACCCACACTACCTTTACCCTAACCATAAATAATCCCAATCTTACTTCAAACCCTTTGTACAGTTATCTAACATTAACTTCTTTTTGCAGTCGAATCAGCATGGGGTTTGGCATAGGTAATGAATGTAAATCAAGTGCCACCAAGATAACAATGTGGATTAGCTATTAAAACATAAATTTACATAAGTAATCAATATAAGATGAACAAGCCAACTACATATGAAGCAAAATTTTTAAGAAATTCCTTTTTGTTAAAACACACAAGCTTCATCAGTGAATCATGAGATATTGCTGTTTTTTTAAAAATATATCCTTTACTGACCTTTTGCTTTCTACGAAATGAGTCAACACATGTGTAACGTACATATATGTGTCATCTAAACGCCAATTCATATGATACCCTTTGCCGTAATGTCTGAGCCATTTTTACTGTGCTATTCCTTAAAACGTTCCTGTGCATGCCGCAAGATCTGTGCTATTTCAAGCATTCCTGACACCAACCCGTACTACTTTTTTTACAGGGAAATGGTGACAAAACATCAAGCACAAGACATTAACAAACGCATGCCAATATGACACCCGGACAATCATAAGAGAAGACAGAAACACGGCACAATGAAAGGGAACAAGATAAAGGCGCCAACATACCAAAAACGACGACACTGAAAAATAATGACACTGAAGAATGTCGATACCTAAAAGTGATACCAAATAATGCTGATATTCAAAGTAAGCAAACACAGTCAAAGCAAAACACCAAGTGCAAAAGCGAAAAACAAAAAAAAATACGAAATAAGCAAAGTGACATGAAAACACCATACAATACTAGCGATGGATGACACCAACGACGACACCTATGACGACACCAACATATGACAATTCCAAGGAACAGCACCAAGGTATCCAAAACGTTGATATTAGAAGAAAAAGATAGTAACGTAAACTACAACTATACAAAAAAAAATTGATTAGTAATACAAAAAAACAATACAAACAAAAAAAATTACGTATCTTGTAGATCCTGTTGTGCAGATATATATATGTAGATCCTGTTGTATAACTGGAGAGGGGATTTCCCCCCAGTTAAGTGTAGTTATTCTCTTTAAACAATTAATAAAAAAAATCCAATAATTAAAATAAAAAAAAATTAAAAAAAAACTGATAAATTAAAATAAAAAATAATTAAAAAATGAATTTTTGATTTTTTCGCATAGGCGATACATCGCACCCTATAAGATCTTGTGTAACATAAAATTAAAACAATAAATAAACTCATTAGTTTAGGGTTAGGGTAAGGGTTAGTTTAGGGTAAGGGTTAGGCTAGGGTCAGGGTAGTGTGTTTTAGCGAAAAGCTTCTAATCCAAAATTTCATAAGGAATTTTTTTTGTTAGAGCATAAAAGATGGTTTCATAGGCAAAATTAGTGTTATGGCTGATTTTTGAAAAAAAATCGTAATCACTTCGATCTCACGTTACACCTGATCCTGAATTCTTATTGGTTGATCAGGGGTAGCGATACATCGCTATGGCGATAAATATAATAATTCTTAAAAAATAATAAAAAAAAAATTAAAAAAATTTAAAAAAAAAAGTAAAAAAAAAATACAAAAAAATAAATGATAAATCAATAAAAAACTGATATACTGTAGTAATTTAAAAAAAAACACTACGTGTATAGGACCCCGGACATCTCTAATATAGGTCATAAACGATCTGCATAAATTTGGAAGTTTTTGCTACCTCTAAAATCAAGTAAATTTGCTGAAAATTCAATTTTTACATATAAATTTTTAGTAATTTGCTAAAAACTAAATTATCACATCTATTTTTATAGATCAAATAATATATATATTTTTGAGTGCTGAACAAATTTTCTTAAAGTACAATATTAGAATCAATTAGTAAAATTTGGAGAATCAGAGAATTTTTTAGTATTTTTATTAATAAAATTATATAAAATATTATAATTCTCCAAATTTTACTAATTGATTTTAATATTGTGCCATAAGAAAACTTGTTCAGCACATAAAAATACATTATTCCGGCATATTTACTTTATATTTCTTGAAAATTTAAGAGAAGATGCTTAATTTTGGATTTTTTGATCAAAAAATCCAAAATTAAGCATCTTCTCTTAAATTTTTAAAATCCATAGTAGTATAAAAAATAAGATGGCTTATTTTTGGGTATGATTCTTGCAAAATGCAGGGAATTTGCTAAAAATAAAATATAACATGCATAAAATTGCAGCAATTTGCCAAAATGCTTTATATAACCTTTTTTAAAATTAACCTCAATTTGCTAAAACTTAAATTTGGATCTCAGACCAAATTTTCTGCAATTTGCTAAAAAAAATATGACATATATCAGAGATGTCCGGGGTCCTATGTGTATATACACGGGGTACTAATTAATTAATTTGCAAATTCGCGTAATATATAAATTATATACCTGATAAATAAATAATGCACGTAGTATACAAATCTTTTTAAATAAAAAAGGGAATACCTATTTCCACCATAGTATTTTGCTATTTCCACTATGGTTGCATGAAAAGTTTCTATTTTTAGATTTAATATAATATTGTATATTATAATTTTAATTATCTTCAATTGACCAACTTGATTTAGATTATCAAAACAAGGCTTGTGTAATGTTATATAACATTAGCAGTGTGTACCCAAAAATTATTTTGTGAAACAATGCACTGGGCCTTTGTGCAATGTATATGCATATGTTGTGTAACCAGTATATGTACTGTGATTGGATGTTGCTTTGAACAATTAGTTTTTAGAGTTCCTAAATTTAGGGTTAGAGTAGACCGGAATTATGTCTAATCCCACTAGGGGGGTTATCATAATAGTGCCAACCAGCATTAAGCTTAATGCCAGCTAACCCAGAGTTATTACCAAATAAGACTTGTGTAATATTACATGATATTAGCGGCATGTAACCAAAAATTATTTTTGCAAAAACAATGCACTAGGCCTTTGTGTAACATAAATGCATATATTATTTTGAATTCTAGACATAGAAAATCTTGTGTAACTATAGTGGAAATAGTAGCTCTTTAAAAAAATAACGTGCTTTTTTTACTTTATTTATTTGTTTATTTATTTATCGTTTTTAATGTTTTTATTTTCCTGATGTAAATCTCCCAAAAAAGGATAAATTCACCAAAATATTAAAAATAACAATGCAAATTTTTAAATGTTTCACCAAAATTCAATATGTGACCATTATTTAAATTAATACTAATTCGCCAAATTTAAATTTGGACCTTGGTTTAAATTTTAACTAATTTGCTAAAAAAAAATATGACCTATATGAGATATCTGGGTTCTCATGATATCAGATAATTTATAATTTATTTTTAAAAGATCAAAAACCTGCTTAATCAATACATGAAAAGCCTATAGGCCATTTATAGTTAAAAATATTAATTCAAATTTCAAGCTATGTACTTAAAAAAATAATTACTGATATTGAGAAACTTGAAAATCAGCATACAATTCCAGAACATCCAAAGATTTTAATTGTAATACAATATATTGGTTATAAAAATGCAATTAAAAAATTTTTTTGTTTAAGAATTTTGGATTTAATTCAACTATAGCTTTATAATTGGATTATTTAGCAAAAACTTGAATTTTGTTGTATTTAGCAAGCAATTTTTTGTAGTTAAATTTCTTATAACAAATAAATTTGTTGATTACTTACAAGCTATTTAAAGTTTTTTATACTTTTTATTTATTCATAATGAAAGATAGAGCTGTTAGCATTAGAGTTTAATTTTATATTAGTTCAATATGGTAAGTGTTAACTCTAACTTTTTTTTTTAAAATATCTGGTTATAACTTAAACTTAATATATCATTTTATTTAAATACTATAAACAAGTTTTCAACTTGATTTATTAATTGACAGAAACATGTTACTGGCATAACATGTTTTTTTTAATAATAAAAAAAACAAGTGTGAAACTATTTATTGTATACTATGTACTATATAAACATAATTGATATGAATTTTTTTTAAAACCCTGATATAGTAATTATCTGGAGATGTTGAGTGATAAGATGGTATATTATCAACTCAAGAGATAGCTCATATTTCATTAAGTCTGTCATATGACAGATCAGGTTCCTGGCCTTGCAGTGTAGAATCCCAACTTCAAATCCACAGTTTCCTAATTTTATATGACCCACAATTCAAATTATTTATAAGGTACTTTATTTTATAATATTATTTAATCAGGCTCTCCTAATGGTAATATTATTTGGGGGCCCCATAGCAAAAGGTGGTGATACTCAAAAAAAATTTTTTTTGTAAAAACTTTTTTTAGCAAAAATTAGACTATTTAGAACACAGTATTAAAAAACTACAGAAAAAATTTTTTTAGACTATCACCACCTTTTGCTGTAGGGCCCCTATTTGTTAACAAATTATACCTTGTTTGGCCATTCCCAATTTTGTAGCTATGCCAGTAACTGCCTTTTTCATATGAATCTATTCTTTGTTCTTTAAATAAGAGTTCTCTCAAAAATTATTTTCAATCTGGTCATAGCAGAGTTTTCACTGCACATTGGATTTGAACTCATGATCTTGTGATTGTACTCTAGAGTGCTAACCACTGCACTATCAATCTGAGAGTCTTAATATAAAAAATTTAAATGCTTCTCCCTATTTACTAAATATTAAATTAACTATTTTGATGCTATTGAATTATATATATATATGCTTTTTGTATATTCTAGCCTATTTTTCAATAAAAAATTAAAATTTATTAAAAAATCAAATGCTTGTTCAATATATAATATTTTTGTTTTGTATAATTTAGTTATGTGTAATAGTGTTACAAGCCATAAGGTTTTATTGGCTAACTTAACTAGCTGATAAAAATATTAGCTAAATAGCTGCCAATAGCTAAGTTTGTATTCAGAAATTATCAGAGGTTTACTTAATTTTTTTTATATAGAGATATAAATTATAGTAATTTTATGCAACTTTATGTAATTTTGAGTAAGATTCATTAAATGATTTTGAACATACAATATTTAGTTTCTTAGATCAAATTTTCATGATTCAATTCGGATCGTACATTTAAATCAAATGATGCGTAACTCTGTTACTTTATGTATATTGTAACAAATATTTAATTTTCTGAAGCTTACATAAAATTACTTATATGTTATTTAATCTTATTTAATATAGCCTGGCATTAAAACACATTAACCTAATTATATTATAGTAATCATGTAATTTTAAGCTATATTAGCTAGCTGATTATATTGCACTAGCTGGCTTAGTTAGTTAAGCTGATTTAGCCATATCTGCTGTAGCCAGCTTGTAACACTAAACTGTAATGCCTGTATTTTTTCTAGAGAATACTAGGGTTATTCTTTGCTCATAGCCGCCCTCCTTCGGTAAGTAGGAAACTATCAGTTTATCAATTCTATAGTGACTTTCAGCACAATAATTTTGAAATTTTTCGGGATGTCTTTTCTATTTTTGGCCAATCATAGTTAGTTATTCACTTCTATACCATATGCTGTATTAATATATTAATAGATAGGATTTACCTATACCAGATCTAGTACTTTGTACTAAATTTAGTATATGATAAGCTTAATTTTCTATTAATTTTTAAAATTAACTACTTAATTAAATATTTTTCTATAATATTTTAACTTTTGGGCTACTTGTCTTAAAAACTTATAGCTTTATATAGCTTTTTAAATTTTATATATTTTTTTAAATGTGCAATTGCTAGTTTAACCTAATTTTTAGTGCATTTACTAGTAGTTTTACAAAATATTTTTGATTATAAAAATTTTTTTACTAAATAAATTTATTTAAGCTATTAATAAAGTTATAAATATAAGTTTGTTAGATTTATTTATAAAATTTTATTAAGATTGGATTAATATATAAGAAGTAATTTAACTTTAAAAATTTTTTAAAATTTTTACTAGTAAAACCTATATCCAAATTTCTACTGTTAACTCTCTATAAATACAACTTGTAAAACAAGCCTACAATGTGCATTTAGAGAGGTTTGTATTTAAAGAGTACCAATTAAATTGCAGCTTTAAAAATTAGATCATCAAGTTTGTATAACTTTACCAAACTATATAACCTACCTTATCGTATTTGTCTAAAAATAAGCTACCCTTTTTGGCCAAAAAGTTACACAAAAAATTGTGGGGTAGCTTATTTTTCAGATTGTTAAATTTTGAAAAATGTACTAATAAAAAGTCGACCAATTATGAAATTTATACTATAAGTGTATTTCATTGCGCTGAACAAGTTTACTTAATCAAACTTTTGAAGTTTACATAGTAAAAAAAGTTTTATATATAGCGAATGTTAACGATTTCTTTAAAATTTTTCTAAAAATCTGAGGGTAGCTTCTTTTGGAGGTAGCTTATTTTCGGAAACCTATGGTAAATACTAAAATTTAATTGGCTATGCATTTAGGGAGGTTTGAGGATCCCGAACAATCTATGTGATATTATATTTGAAAAATTGCTAATGAGGAGCCATTTTTAAAAATGGTTATATTTGAAACTAGATATTGGAGAAAAAGGTTATATTTGAAAACAGCTAAATAGCAAAATAAGTACAGTATATTTAAAAGAATGCTAATGGAGGTAATTTTTATAAATTTTATATTTGAAATATGCTAATGAAAAATCTGGGATATAATGAATACAAAAATTGAAAATGCAAAAATTGAAAAAATGCAAAAATCAGAAAAATGCAAAAATTAAATAAAATTAACCAAAACGGGGGGTTTTTTAAATTTTTTTATACAACTTGTGAATATATGGGCCCTTAAAAGTAGAAACCAAGGAATTTGACTATTTTTTGAAAATTGACCTATTTGATTAATCAGGTGTAAAATTTCAGGCCCAATCTTTTTTACTTAATAATGAAAGTCTGTTTACTTAATAAATTTTTGCGATACAACGGTTAAAAGCTTTTGACGCTATAATCTAAAAATAGATTTACTGAGATTTACTGATAGTAATACAGATCTACAGATCTAATAATCCTGTTTCAACAGGTTTGTTAATTATGAATAACCTAATTTTAGATTGGTTTGATTTTGTGTAACAAAATAGTTTTTAAGGAATTCTCCCACGAAGCATGATTGTTTATAATTTTATATTTAAAAAGAGATAACGATAAAGTTGTATTTTGACGAAATTAGGTAAATAAACACTATCTATTGTTACGTATTATCATGTTTTTTAATATTATGTTATAAAACATTTTCCATCCCTATAGACAGAAAATAATTTAGCGCACCAAATGAGTTCATTATTGAGATGAACAAAAAAGATGATCGAGGCCATCTATTTTTATAATTAATTGCATTTTGCAGGATGAATCTTAGCAAATTATAGTTAGGGCTGCTTCAATTAGTCATAGCACTTGTGCACGATCTCGATCACTAGTTAATCACATTTACAAGACCTTAAGTCTTATAAACTGCATTAAGAATTGCCCTGAATCATTTTGTAATTGGTGAATATTTGACAAATGATATATATCAGTTGATAATTGGCATAATTTGAAAAAAATGACACAGAAAAACTATATTATGGTTTTTTGAATAATTATGAGGCACTAGTGCTTGTATTCGAATATACTATATTTATGAATATATTCAAATATATAAAGATTTATGAATATTCGAATATAAATTATAAATATTCAAATATTCATAAATATTCATAATATTTATGAATATTCATAAGATTTATTAATATTCATAATATTTATGAATATTCATAATATTTATGAATATTCATAATATTTATGAATATTCATAATATTTATGAATGTTCATTATATTTATGAATATTTATTATATTATTGAATATTCATAATATTGAATATATTCATAATTTATATTATTTATAAATATATTCATAATTTTATAATTTGTATAATATAAATATGCATATTGGTTATACAAAAGTTCATTGCACTATTTGTATAGTATAAAAATAATTTTAGGTTACATGCTACTAATGTTGTATAACATTACATGTGCCCTATTTTGGTAACTTAGATTTAAATCTAAGTAGGTATAGCAGGTTTTGAATATTTATAAATATTCATAATATTTATGAATATTTAAATATTTATGAATATTTATAAATATTTATGAATATTCATAAATATGTATCTATGAATATTTATAAATATTTATGAATATTCATAAATATTTATGAATATTCATAATGTTTATGAATATTTATAAATAGACGATTTCTATTTGTACACTATGTGTACATATACACATCACGTAACCATATATTTTCTAATTAAATTATATAATAAAAATTATATTATTGGGTTTTATTTTTTGGTGCACCTGCACCCTTTATCACGTAATTAAATATTAGTAATCGATTATATTGTAACAATTTTATTTAATAATTTTTAACAAATTATTTAACAAATTTTTCAACTGTTAAATTGTCATTATGCAATGAACACTATTGAATTGTCATTACGCAATGAATACTATTAAACATTGTTATACAGCAACACTATTAAATCATTGTTATGCAATGAACACTATTAAAGCATTATTACACAATGAACACTATTGAAATGTTATTACGCAACGAACACTATTAAAACAACATTACACAATGAATGCTGTTGCAACATTATTACACAACAAAAACTATTGAAACATTATTACGCAATAAACACTCTTATGCTTAATATTCTAAACCTAACTACAACAAGACGCCACGAACAACATCACACAAATAATACGACGAAGTGAAAGACAGAGACAAATTGAGAAATTCAAAAGATATCAATCTACATGCCAAAATAGAAGTCATACTTCACAAAAAGAACGCTATTACAAACAAAAAAAAAAGAAGAAGCATATTAGTAAACGGTTCACAAGTCAGAAAACAAAAACAACAAAGAAATAAACAATACACCCAGAATAATTAAAAAAACCCAAACCCGTTATACTTCCTAAATACATCCACTAACTGGAATGAAAGAAACTATATGCCATAAACGCTCTTAAAAAATCAAACAAAAAAGCATTAGTAATAGCCACTAACCGGAAAACAAAAACAACGAAGAAATAAAATAATACCCCTGAAATCCAAGAAGGCTAAAACCGCTCCAATCTAAACTAATTCAACCTAAAAAACTACCCTAACTCTAACCGCTAACTAAAATAACCCACACTAACCCTAACCTCTAACTAAAATAACACACCCTATCCTAATTGCTAACTAAAACAACAACTCTAACCCTAAATCTAACACAACTCCAACTATCCTAATTCTAAATACCAACCTAACACTAAATAATCAATATCACCCAGTAAATGCACATTGTAACCACACAGACCAACAGTAAAATGACACCAACGCAGCAAGCGAAATTATACTATATCAAATGTATACTAATGTTTAAGCGACGATACCATAAGCCCTATTTCCACGAAATCACGGCAGGCAACAAACAAAGCACAAATCACACCAACACAAGGCAACGATACCGTAAGTATGGTGCAACTGGCGAAATTATGGCATGAAGCTGCAAAAAATCTATACAAAACAAGTGGCAAAGCAAAGCAACATAAAGTAAATGGCAAGGCAACAAAGCAAAAACAGCAAAACGAAAGCAGCAAAGCAAATAGCAAAAATCACAACAACTACACCTAAATAATAGATCCACAGCGATGACACCAAGACAAGCGATGACACCAAAGTAACGACACCAAGTGACGACAACAACAACGACACCACAAGATGCGACAAACTATCTGGAACAAACTACAGTATATGAAAAACATTAGACAAAAAAACAGTGATTATCAATGATTACTTATACCCCGTGATAAGGGTGCACAAAATAAAGAAATAAATATTTATCTGATCTACATTGTGTAACTATGTGTACGTACACATAGTGTAAATTAAGAAATTTTCTTATAAATATTTATAAATATTCAAAATATTTATAAATATTCATAATAATTATGAATTTTCATATTATTCATAATTATATAATTTGTGTAATATAAATATGCATATTGGTTATACAAAAGCTCATTGCACTGTTTTTACAAAAATAATTTTAGGTTACACGCCACTAATGTTGTGCAACGTTACACAAGTCCTATTTTGGTAACTTGGTTTTAAATCTAAAATAGGTTTAGCAGGTTTTGAATATTTATGAATATTCATGAATATTTAAATATTTATGAATATTTATAAATATTTATGAATATACATAAACAATTATTATAAAACGCACTTATGGTGTTTTACCACCATAGGTAAATTAGATTTACAAATCTGTGTAACAAAAACAAAAAATAAACTTTTATAAAACAAAAAATAAATTTTTATTACCTTAGGGTTAGGGTGAGACCTGGGATGGGGCAGGAGGCATAATTTATACCAAAATTTAGCAAGGAATTTTTTTTATTAGAGCCCCAAAGGTGGTTTCATAAGCAAACTTTAGAGATATGAATGTTTTTTTTTTAAAAATAAACAAAAAAACGGAAATTTTATGTTACACCTAATCATAAATTTTGATTGGCTATTATAATGGGTTTGTGTAACATGGTGTAAAACACCATAGGTGCGTTTTAGTAAAACTCATACATAAATATTTATGATATTTATGAATATTCATAATGTTTATGAATATTTATAAATATTTATGAATATTAAATATTTATGAATATTCATAATAATTATGAATTTTCATATTTATAAATATTTAAAATATTAATGAATATTCATAATATTTATGAATTTTCATAATATTTATGAATATTCAAAATATTTGTGAATATTCAAAATTTTTATGAATATTCATAATATTTATGAATATTCAAAATATTTATGAATATTCGTAATATTTATGAATATTCATAATATTTATGAATATTCAAAATATTTATGAATATTCATAATATTTACGAATATTCATAATATTTACGAATATTCATAATATTTACGAATATTCATAATATTTACGAATATTCATAATATTTACGAATATTCATAATATTTATGAATATTCATAATATTTATGAATATTCAAAAATATATTCGAATATATTAATAAATTAATTATGAATATTCGAATATATCTAAGGATTTATGAATATAAGCACTATGAGGCACAATTATCTAATGGTATTTGGATAAACCCATATGATGTTATTATGCAATTTACCTTAAAAAAAACTGGTAATTTATCGCCTTGATACCGAGAAAAATCCCAAAATGTTAGTCGATTTCTGCATACGATGCAAATTTTTGAATTACATAGGTATGTTTAAATATTTAAATTTGCATTATAGTTTTAAGGAAGGAAGTGGAACGTATGCTACATTAGCACATATGAACATATTGTTGTTAATTGTTAATTTAATTAGAAAACCCGCTAAATCAAAATATAAAATAATAAAGTTGACCTAAATCTCAAATGCTGGCCTGAACATAAAAATAATACACCATCCACAAAGTTTAGGACTTACCCATTAGATAAATTATCATTTTAAAATTAAATTTATTAAATAAAAGGTGTATAGATTACTATCAATATAAATACAATAAATCGATGTATTGACAACCTATTGCTCTATTATTATTTTATTGCGTATTTATGAAATTCATTAATAGTAGAAGTATTCTTTTTTTATCAATCAACTTGATTAACTGCTTTTAAACATTTCAAGTGCCTAATTAATCATTTAATATTTTTTTTTAATTATAAATGAACATTGCTTAATCTACCACTGTTCGGGTGATGATCCCGTAAAAAAAAAAAAAAAAAGGCTAATCGTAATTTCGTCTCGAAAATAATTTACACATTTAATATAGATATGAAGATTAATTTTGATCAGAAAATTGGTCTTGCAAAAAAGGGCATTCCAGCTGACCACTCAATTTTTTTAGGATCGACCCGGCCCATAATTCTTCTATCGGCCTGTATCATTAGTTTTCATGGACATTGTCGCATGGAATAAACGTTAAATTCCACTCGTTTCATTATTCTTTTTAACTTTATTTATTTTATTATTCCATTAATCTTTATATCTTTATGTCATTATTATTCCATTAATCTTTATATCTTTATTTCATTAATGTTTATTAATCCCAATCAATAATATTTATTTACACTATCATTATTTAACATGAAAGATTTTACATTTTAATAAATTTACTATTATATTATTATAGTAACACCGATAATGACCGACCGATGACTGACCGTAACGAACCCATCACTAGTAATAACGAAGGGTGAGTATAGAGAAACAAATTAGGAAATGGCGAATGATAAAAATAGAGATAAGGTAGGAGGATACAAGGATAATCAGAGGTACGATCAATTTAACGATAATATAAGTAAATATCATAAGGCAGGAGTAGAATAAGTGATATTGGTGCGCAGAAATATTACGATAGTAACACCGGACTCAAGGGTTTGATATGTAGGTTTTATTCATATTATACTATACAGTTGAAAGAACTAATTAAAGACATAGTACGTTCGGCAAGGTCCAGAATGGATCAACCTACTAGTTTTAATTATAGGCGCCTCTCACACACTCCCGTTCAGCAGATAAGAGAACTCTTAATTAGTGCTACGAACGGGTCGGGTCGGGTCGGGTTATGGGTCAACCCGAACCCGACCCGAAAGTTCGGGTCGGGTCGGGTTGAATAACTTTCGGGTTAGCACTTCAACCCAACCCGAACCCGACCCGAACCCGACCCGAAACTTTGTCAAAGGTGATATCAAATTTTGATCTTTCGCTCTCTCTACTAATTTATTTTTTATTTTTTATATTAAATTTTTAATTTTATTTTAAGTTGAATTATTTAATTTATTATTATAGCATATTAAATAAATTTAAGATTAATATATAGTAGTGCTTTTTATTATTTTATTTTAAAATTTAAGTAAATTATTAATTTATCTATATAAATATAATATAATATAATCATGTTTTTTTTATTAATTTAGAATATTAATTTATTTTTATTATATTTTTTAAAAAATAGTTATATTAAATAATACTTGTAATACTAATATTATAGTTACATATAAAATTAATATATATAGATTATTATTAAAACAATAAACAAAAAAATTATAAATTTCTTTAGTTTAAAGTTAGAGTCTAAGCTATTATTAGAATTAAAAATTTTTTATTTTATAATACTGATCTTTATATTAGTGCGAATCAACAGGAGAGACCGTCCCAAATTAGGAAATAGTCAGAACGATCATTACACAATTCATTAAAGTTTTTTTATACAGTTTACAATAATCTTTTCGTGAGGTCATCGTGGCTTATTCGCATTATGAAACGTGATCAAATTAGTACAAACTTGTGACTTTCATATTATACTTTAATAAAATAGTTGGATTCAAGAGGATTCACCAGATATTTATATTATAACTTATAAATACAGAAATTGTAATATAAATATCCACGAATCCTCTTGAATCCAACTATTTTATTAAAGTATGATATGAAAGCCACAAGTTTATATACTAAGTTGATCATGTTTCATAATGCGAATAAGTCACGATGACCTCATGAAAAGAGTATTGTAAACTGTATAAAAAAACTTTAATGAATTGTGTAATGATCATCCTAACTATTTCCTAATTTGGGATGGTCTCTCCTGTTGAGCGAATCTATTTGTCATCGGCGGTGACAGTCACCAAGTTGCAATTGACCAATCACATCACGGGATCAGGTGTAACGTTTATATAATCCAAAAGTGAAGAAAACATCAAAAATTCATGATAGCATAAAACTTTACCTATAAAATTACCTTTTGTGTTCTAATTAAAAAAATTTCTTGTGAAATTTTACTATATAATATTCTCAACCCCAACCCTAACTCAAACTATTTCTGACTCTAATGACAATTAACTTCTAATCCTAACCCTAATGACAATTAACTTTAGTATTTGTTTTGATCCTGTAACACAATCTGGTTGGTTATTTGTAATCCAGTGACTGTTACTGCCACTGACAACTAGATTATTTCTATTATACTATATTTGTATAATTTATTAAATAATATAATTATAATATTAATACTAGTATAATTTAGTAAAACTATTAAAAAATTTTATTATATTTAATTTAAAATTAGACTTATTTAAATTATTATTAAATATAACTAATTTTAATATCTAGTTAATTAACTGCTCTATTATTCAAATAAATTGGTTTAATATTAGAGTTAGAGTAAGGCCTATATTAGAGTTAGAATGTGTTATTATATGTAAAACTAGATGTTAAAAATTTTTACTTAAAAGTCTAAAGCTAATTTTATAATAAATTTTAAGATATTTACAATTTTTAATATTTTCTTAAATTTTATAAATAAATTTATTATTTTGTTATACAAGATTCTGTATTTGATTAGTAAATTATATAGAGTAATTAAATTACTAAGGAGATAAATTAGCAACATTTATTATTATTATAGTATAAAATAATTTTAATTTAAATAATATAAAAATTTTATTAATAAATATATAGTATTAAAATAAAAATATTAATAAATATTTATTCATTTTCAAATTTTAAATAAAATATAAATTTATTTATATAAATAAATAAAAGATAAAATAATAATATAATATAATATAATATTTAAATAAAAATTAATAGGAAAAAAGTTTGAATTTACAAACTAAAAAAAACCTATTACTAATAATAAATATTAATATATAAATAAAATTTAAATAGATTTTTAAAAATTTAATCTACATTATTTTTTAATTTTAATTTTAACCAACTTTTTAAACACATACAAATTTTAATTGTATTTGAATTTAAACTATATCTTTTAGCAGAAATCAAATCAGCACTACTTGAAAAAATACATTCAACAGGAACACTTGTTCCTAAAATATAAAAATTTATATTAATTTTATTAAATAATTATAATAATTTTATTTTATTATAATATTTAAAATTAAAAATATACCAGGAATTGCTAAATAATCTTTAGCCATTTTTGATAAATTTGGATATTCTATTTCATGAAGCTATTTTTAAATTAAATTAAATTATTAGTTAATTATATAGTATATTAAATATATTATAATAAATATTTACCTTCCAAAATGTTAATATATCTATATCATAATTTAATGGTGGTTCATTCAAATATTTTACAAGTTCATCAAATTCAATATGTTTTCTTTTTTCAAACATATAAGCTATAAGTCCACTTGCTTTATTATTTGTTTGATTATTATTTTTATTTTCTGTTTGTCTATATTTATTTTTCCATAAATTAATAATTTGTTGTTTGTATATTTCAATAAGTTCATCATCAAATTCTTGATCTTTAAAATATTGTAACTTAAGACGTGGATCAATAACTATTAATAAAAATATAATTAAAAATTAGTTATTAATTATTTAATAAATAAATTTAAATTACATACTTGTAGAAATAATATAAACAAGTCCATTTGTTGTTGGAAAATATTTATATAATTTATTTTTGGCTTTGCTAATAGCAGAAATAATATCATTAGAATAAGAATCTTCATTAAGAAATTTTTCAATTATATTTAATAAATAATTATAAATAGGAATTGAATAGCTAAGTGTTGGATAATTAGATGCACTTATTTCAAGAGTAGCTTCCTTAAAACACTAATAAAAAATTTAAAAATAATAATATATATTATAATAGTTATAAATTAATAATATATATTATAATATTTATAAATTATTATATATATATATATTATTTTTATTCACCTCTAAAATATTTTTTATTTGTTTTAATTTATTCCATTCAGCATTTGTTAATGAAAATTTTGTAAGACTTCTATCTGTTAAAATTAATTCATCTAATGGCTAAAATATAAATTAATATTTAGTAAATAAAATTAAAAAATATATATATAAATTTACTTGTTGTAAAATTAAAGCTCTTTCCAACATATCATATGTAGAATTCCATCGTGTTTTTACATCAACAATTAATTCTAAGTTTTTAATATTTGAAATAAAACATTGTCTGCTAAAACGTTCACGTTTTTGTGGAGATTTACGAATTTTAATTATTATTTTCTTTAACTACAAATATAAAATTATATAATTAATAAATTTTAGTATTTTTTATAGTATTTTATTCTATAAAATATAAATTTTATTATTAATTTTATATTTAAAAATATAAATACTATAAATATTACAAATATTTTAAAAATAAATAATATATTTAAAATAAATTAATTATACTTTTCCAAGTGCTCCTAAAGTATTTATATCAGATATTTCATCATCACTATTCTCTTCAGAATTATCACCTTCATCATTATTATTATTATTATAAAAAGATTTTAAAATTTCCTGAACAGCTAGATTTATAATATGTGCAAGACAATATATATGTTGATTTTTAGAATCAAATTCTAAATTTTCATTATTAAAATTTTCTTCTAAATTATTAAACATTGAATTCATATTTGTAGCATTATCAGTAGTAATACCCAAAATCTAAAAATAAAATAATAATTAGTTATTAATTAATATTTTATAAATAATAAAATATAAATACTTTTGTTAAAAATAATAAAATATAAATACTTTTGTTAAAAGATTATTTTCTTTTAAAATTTTAAAAAATACTTCAGCTAAATTTTTGCCTGAGTGAGAGCCTTCAAAATAACTAAACTCAATAGTACAATGTTGAAGTTGCCAATTATTTGAAATCCAATGTGCAGTTACTCCAAGATAAGATTTTTGATTTCTAGATGTCCAGCAATCAAGAGTAAATGAAATTTTACTAGAAATTTCTTGAAATTGTTTTTGCAGATTAGCTTGTTCAGTATTAAAAATTTTAGAAATTTTGTTAGTAATAGTATCAGCTGAAGGAATTTTTGCATTATTATTGAGTCTTTTAATCATTATTTGAAAAAATTTATTTTCAACAACAGTAAAAGATTGATCATCAGAAATAATCCAATTAATTAAATCTTTAAGCCAATCTTCTTGTATGAATAACTATTTAAATAATATTTAAATTAATTATTATTATTGATAAAAAATAAATAAATAATAAAAAATATTTACTAATTTATCTTTTTGAATAAACTTATCTAATGCTCCAATAGTTTTTCTTTTTGCAATTAATTTTTTATGATTTTTTTCAAGATGTCTTTTTAATACTGATGTTGATTTATCTTTTGAAATTTTATAAGTTTGACTAAAAATTATAATAAATAATTATAAATAATATTAAAATTTTATAAATAATATAAATATTAATATTAAAAATTAATATTTTACCTGCAATAATTGCATTTATATTTTTTAGCTTGTTGATCTATAGTAAAATGATTATGAACAATAGATTTAAGCTTTTTTTTATTATCTGTTTTAGTATTTGCATTTTCTTCATTAGGAGTATTAGGAAAATTTTCTTCTATAATGATATTTTCTTCCATAAGAATATCCTCTTCATTTACTTGATTAGAATTTGTTTCATCTTCATCACTAGATGTTTCATTATCTTCAACAAAATTTTCTTCTTGGTTTGAACTATTATTTGATATATCATCATCAATAATTTCTGAAATATTACTTTCAATAATATAATTTTCATCAAGAAAAAAATTTGATTCATCAAATTCCATATTTAATTTCTAAATAATTTAAAGATTAAAATAATAAATTAATTATAAAATATAATAAGTAATTTGTTAAAATTTTAAAAAAATTAATTGTTCTAATTTTATTAGATATTTGAATTTTAATTAAAGATACCTTGACAACTAACTAATCAAATTCAATAAAAAAAATTTTATTTTAATTCTTTAAAATTATAGAATTTGAATAAAAAATTTAATTGATTTTAGTCAGATAGTTGTTAAGATATCTTTGCTTAAAATCAGAGAATAATTCAAAATGTTCATCAAAATTAAAGTTATACAAAATTCTAAAACTTTAAGTGAAGATATTTTAATAATTACTTAAGCAAAATCGATAAATTTTTTTGTATTTTAATTCTACAATTCTATAGAATTAAAATAAAAAAAATCATTAACTTTGATCAGGTGGTTATCAAGATATTATTACTCAAATACAGTAAATAATTCAAAATATCTATCTAAATAGATGCTATAGCAAAATTTTTTTAAATATTTAAGTGAAGATATCTTGACAATTACCTGACCAAAATCAATAAATTTTTTTATTTTAATTCTACAACTCTGTAGAATTCAGATAAAAAAGTTTTTATTAACATTGAACAATTGGTTGTCAAGATATCTTTATGCAAAGTTAGTAAACAATTTAAAATATTTATTAAAATATATGTTGTAACAAAGGTTTTTTAAATTTTTAGGGAAGATATCTTGACAACCACCTAAACAAAAGCAATGAACCTTTCTTATTTTAATTTTACCATTCTGTAGAATTCAAATAAAAAAATTTTTATTAACCTTGAACAGTTGGTTGTTGAGATATCTTCATGCAAAGTAAGTAAACAATTTAAAACGTCTATCAAAATAGATGTTGTAGCAAATTTTTTTTAAATTTTTAGGAAAGATATCTTGACAACTACCTAACCAAAAGCAATGAATCTTTTTTATTTTGATTTTACCATTTTGTAAAATTCAAATAAAAAAAAATTTCATTAACTTTAACCAGGTGGTTATCAAGATATCTTCACTCAAAGTCAGTAAACAATTCAAAAATAGATGTTATACTAAAATTTTTTAAACCTTTGAGCGAAGGTATCTTGATAGCCACCTGATGAAAATTGATAAAATTTTTTTATTTGAATTCTACAAATCTGTAGAATTCAAATAAAAGAAGTTTTATCAAATTTGATGAAGTGGTTGCCAAGATATTATTATAATTTTAGAGTATAACCTTTAAGGTAATTTAATATGTACTTACTATTTTTAAAAACAATTTCGTTGCAAATAAAGATAATTTCGTTGCAAAAAAAATTAAAATTTAGACTGAGGTAAAAAAATAAATATTTAATATAAATATATAATATATTTACTGAATGATTAATAAAATTATTACTATATTTGCTTCAAATAAATTAGCATATAATTTGTTAAAGATATACAATTTTAGCTTATTATAGTTTAAAGATCAGATCATATCAATATTCGTCATATTAATTTTAAATTAGTTAAAATGCATTCATTTAAGATCTACTATCATGAATGCAAATATGTTTATTAAAGATTTAAATAAAGTACATATTTATCTATGATTTGCTAGAATAAAAAAATAATATTTCTACTTTGGGTTATCTATAATATTTCGAGTCGGGTCGGGTCGGGTTCGGGTCGGGTTCATTGCCAACCCGAACCCGACCCGAACCCAACCCGAACTTTTCGGGTTCAATTTTTCTAACCCGAACCCGACCCGAAAGTTTCGGGTCGGGTTGGTTTTCGGGTTGACCCGACCCGATTAGGAGCACTACTCTTAATAATACTAATAGAGGTTATATCGCATTATTTACTTTTTTGTGTTTAATCAATGACCGGTCAAAGAAATTAAATCCATCGCACTATACGTACGTATGCAGATCAACAAGCACACATTAACTAACAATAGAATTATAAAGTCAACAAGTTTCAATCTTCCAATCGGATCCTCTGATTTGTACACTTCACTTAACTTTCCAGTAAATCATACACTTCGTTCTTTGTACTATGTTCCTGGTATGAAAAATTGCTAATTTACTTTTTATTTTATTTTATTTTATTTTTTTTTTAAAAAAAAAAGACTATAAATGTCCGATAATTCGGAGCAATTCTTAATGCAGTTTATGGGACTTAGGGTCTTTCCAATGTGATTAACTAGTGATCGAGGTCATGCACAAGTGCTATGACTAATTGAAGCAACCCTAATTACAATTAGCCGAGATTCATATTGTAAAAACACAAATATTTAATTAGCTAATTACCACGACTCAATTATAAAAATAAATGGTCTCGACCATCTTTTTTTTGTTCATCTCGATAATGAACTCATTTGACGGGCTAAACTATTTTCTGTCAATTAAAGTACCAACTACCAATTTAAATTAAGTAGTTCTGTTTATTTTATTTATTTATGCTTTTTTTTTTTTAATTATACTTGGATAAATCTTTTATTTCATTATAATTAAATCGATCTTTTTTTGATTTATTCAGTATACTTGAATCGACCTTTTATCATTGCGTATTACAATTTTTTCTTTAATTCTTGCAAAAATATAGCTTCATGATTCATGAGACTTTAGATCAAATATAAGAAACTTCAACGAAAGGAAAATAAGAGAATTTAATGGATAGAAGTCGGCATACAAAATTTATAAATATTGACTTTTAGTGTAATAATGTGGATGGTTAATACAACGGAAGAAATGCCAAACATTAGCAAGATGCTAGAGTTAATTATGGAATACAAATTCGCTACATTAAAATTTTTATGAAATAATTTAGAAGTACATCATGCAACTGAACAGCGATCAAAAAAAGAATTGATGCATTAAGTAATGTGCTTTAAAGAAAAAAAAATAACATAAATTCATTTGAATGTATTTTACGTGGCGAATGCAAAAAATTCATAACTAAATATTTAAACATAGTAAGTATTTGAATGTATTCGTTTGATATTTGAATTGTTCAGTTAAACCTTCCTAAATGTATAACCTCTCTAAATACAACCTCAAACTCTGGCCAAATATATTTCTAATCCTTATAATAAAATGTATTTCAATCATTGTTTAATTCGTATTAAATACGCAAATACTGTAATTAAAATCTGATATAACAAAGTCAATTCTAAAACCGGTCTATAATAAATTCTCTCGATGTAAGAAAGTCACTAATAAACCTTTCTTATATCAAGAATTACTTATTGGATGCATCACATTTAATAACTATATTAAAAAATTATCAGTTAATATTAAATTATAAGTTATGCAATTTTAATATGCAAAAATCTATTTTAAAGTTTTTGAATTTGAGAGTTTTTAATATTTTTTATATAATGAGGGGTTCAATGTAAGTATTAAAAATCTTATTTGAGTTTTAAATATTGATGTCAGAGAATAGAATGGGAGCGATTGAAGATACCCATTTAGTGTAATCAGTAGATTTTTAATGATAAAAATTACCTGCAGTCTAATTTTATAACCTTTCAATGTTACTTATTTATAATAGGCTCTATATCACCATACTTGGTAATCATACTTAATGGCAAAATCATACTATTAACATTTCCAATTACCGCAACATAAATACCATTTAGAATCACTATACCCAAATCGGAATAAGCAAATGCAGGCCCTCCACTATCACCTTTACGACCTAACATACTTGTCATAATTAATTCACTAGAATATATCCCACTTCGTACATAAGAAAAAACATCAAATGCTTTTACAAATCCACATGTAACATGTGTACTATAACCAGACTTACACAAATGGACACCATGACTTGATACAGGTATACCATCATAGATAGGTAACATACGAAATTGTTCAGAATCAGAGTTTCTTATAGCTGGTGATGGTTTGAGGGAATCACTCATATTACTTATATCTATTAAGTTAAAATCATAACTGCTAAACCCTGTAGGCGGCATTGAGCCAACGAATTCTAGTGTAGGTTTTTCATCCCAGGCACCATAAAAAAATTTAGTGACATCTCCTTTTTTATCATTTCTACAATGATTCGCAGTTACGATATAGTTTTTGATTTCATTTTTCGCTGTTGCCAAAAAACCTGCAGAACATCTTTTAAATTCAGTAAATAAACCATCTCCGCCTAGTACCTGAATGTCTAAACTACGTTTATCCATACTAATTTCGGAATTTGATAATTTTTCTGTTTTTAATGGATAAAATTTTATTATTGGTTCATATTCTTCGACAGCATCTATAAATCCTTGATTAATTTCATTAAATTCTTCATACATAAATATAATGATATTATTTTCTTCTGGAAAAATGCCAAACATTATTTCAATTGCACCACTACCCATGGCTAGGTCAAATATTTCATCAACTGAAGTTTTTAATGTGTCTAATGACTTGGATGCAGGTTTAAATGATAAAACTTCTAAGTATTTTTGTATTTCAAATTTATTTCTTATAACTGGTATAATAGATTGATCTACTATATTAATAATTATTTCATTGTTTTTCACATCAATATAGGTTCCTCCATAACTTGAATCATCTAGTAATGTTTTTAAGATTTCATCACCTGATGCTAAAAATCTTTCTCTCTCTAGATATAGTGGAATATCTTGATTTCTAATGCCCCATTATTTTGCTAACGGTTCTTCTCGAGCTTGAACCAAAGAAAGGGTTTGAAATTTAAAAATAAATAATAGTAAATTTATTAAGATATAAAAATATTTCATAATTAAAGGATATAAACAAATATTGTTGATTGGGATTAATAAGATTAATGAAACAAATGAAAAGATAATAACGAAACAATGAAATAAATAAATATTTAAAAGATTAATTAAATAAATGAAATTTAACATTTGGACGACCTTTTTTACTAGAATAATTTTCCTGATTAGTATTAGCCTCGGTATCTATATCAAATTCGTAGAAGACAATCAGGCCATTCTTTGCCAATTTTGAAGGCTACTCGAGACGAAGTTGAGAGTGGTCATTCATTACAGAAGGGTAACCAAATTTCAAGTCGGATGCCTCGGCGATTACCGTAGCCCTAGTTTTTAACATGTCCTATTGCAAACTTATCAGTTGGGCATTTTTTACTTAATGAATGATATGATTTCATTAGTAAAATTTTTGGCCAAAATTGATAATTCCGATCCAGCCGATCTGATTCCGATGCACTCCGACCCGGAGTTTTGATGGCCCACCAAAATCCACTTATACTCTTTTACTAATAATTCTAACCATAACCCCAACTTAATTATAAAAAAAAAAAAAAGCTAACAAAAAAAGGCCAAAAATTTTAAAAATCATACAATAGATCAAATTTTACAATGATCTACCACATTTATTATATATTAGATTTTGATTTATCTTATTATGCGTTGATGTGCAGCACAATAATTGTATACAACATACAAGTATTTTAATATATTCGTATACGCATACTGTAAGGGGTGGTTTGGGTGGTGGTCTTGTAGTTAAAATACAACTTAAAACACGATTATATATTATTATACTAGCACGATCACATGAATGTGTAACATGTTGATTTTCACAAAGTCCTGTGTAATGGTTTTCATTTATTTATTTTTGGAGTTAAAATTTTATAAATTATTTACCCATATTTATATATACCGTATTTTTCGGTGCAAGGTACCCCCCTCGATCGGTACCCCCTTGATTTGTACCGGGTATATTCAAGTCTATTTGCTGTGGTGGTTTGTAAGAGACCCGGGTACAAATCAAAGGCCGATTTACTAATAATGATTTTTATGAATATCGTGAATTTGCCCAATATTGGTGTTATCCGGCAATTTATGATCATGACCCGATCATCCCCCCCTATAATAGACTTTAGATCAAAACCAAGATAATCTAATAAAAAAGAAAATTTTTTTCTTACTTTTTTAAAAGAGCGAAAAAAGAATTCTTCGGGTGTTATTTTTTTTAAAAATAAACTTTCTTTCACTCTATACATATTATAAAAGTATACTTCAAAATTTTTTTTTAATGCCCAAATCAAGAGCTTGAGTAGTAATCTCAAAACGAATGCAATTTCATCTGGGACTGGTAAAATGAAGAAAAATGACATTTCTGAGCCAAGTATGATTAATAATAATGAAACAATATTGCGAAAAAAGCTGTTTCAAAGTGTTAAAATAATAGCACAAAGGTAAATTTCTTTTTTTTTTGGTAATTTTTTTTTTAAAAAAAATTTTATTTATTAAACATTCAATTATAATAGTTAAGAATTTTTATTTAAAACCTGTTCCAGTTAATACTGGTAAATATGAAAATCGAAATCCTCAAAATAAAGAAATTTCTTGCAGGAAATAATTGCTCTTTTTATTTTTAATTGCCTACAATTGAAAAAAATGTAATTAATTACTTTCTTTGAGTACTTTTCATTGCTTGTACAAATTTAAGTACTTTGTTCTGGCCCATACAATTTTATTGTTGTTAAAACTGTATCACAATTTTGAAGTTTGGTTCAAAAATTTGATATTCGGCAAGGGCCTTCAACACATCATGAGATTACCCGATAGTGAAATTTAACTAATTCTGGATCAGTCTGAAAATCAAAACAAATAATCTGGATATTTGGCAAGGCCAAAATTGCCCAATAGTAAATCCCAGATCAGTCCAAAAATCAAAACACTGATCTGAAATCAGTCAAAAATATCAAGCAGTTGCTGTGCTATGATCTTAAGTGTTTGCCGGGTAAGGGCTAATATACGCTCCTTACAAGATACCCCCATGTAATATACCTGTTCTTCCCAATATACCTGGGGTATAAATCAAGGTTTGTTGTTATATGAAATGTAAAATACCTGGGTACCTTGAACCAAAAAATACTGTAGATCATATATCATCATGTATATTGTATATTGTTGGTTAACATATGATTGCCCTCTTCACTCTATTTGTATCGCATGTTCAATATTATTTTACTTATTTGTGCGGGTAATACAGGTGAAACAAACCAAAAAAGGGGGTCATTTAAAGTGGAGCAGAATCATGTGATATATGGCCAATCAAATTATCAAATTTTGATGTTCTTTGTCAAAGCAAACATGAAAGAGAAGCGAAAACCTTGAAAAATATAAAAACGGTAGTCTAAACCTACCTTGGTGTGTTAATTAAAAATGTCGAGAAGGCAATTTTGCAACTCAAAACCTATATAACTCTAATCTAAGATAACCCTAACCCTAAAGTTAATTTGATAAAATATTTAATAAGAATCTACCCCGCTTTAGACATCACCCAAAAAAAATCCCAATTTTGTAAATAAACTAAGTCATAAGATAAATATTTAGGGTTAGAGCCTTAACATTAGAGGTTATGGGTTAGAATGGTGCTTACTATATGTAAAATTTCATTCCTATCAATTTTAATTAGTGCACCAAGATTTAAAAAGTGCCTATAAACTGAACTACAAAGTAAAATTTGCATTTTGACCAATCATGCTTATCAATTTATTTAAACCTTTTCTGGCTACCAAAAAAAAATATGATCTAAAAAATTCTGGTTTTAAATGTACCCCGAAATTCAAACATTGAGTAGCTAGTACCTTTAACGTACGAAACAATCTGTGTACCATCAGACTGAGCATGACAGTCATTAAAAAACTGGAAAAAGGTAAATTTATGTTTTTTTTTTAAAAAAAAAATTGCAGTAATTATCTTATTAGATTTGGGTTAGACATGACACCCGACCAGATTCCAAAGTGTGGATATGTTTAAGCAGGAAATGCAAAAATTATTAATATAAGAAAGTTAGGGGTGTGCCATTTATTACATGATATTTTTTACTTAGTAGCCACCCCTATCCATGTATGGTGTGATCACTTTATCTAATTTTGATTGATTAATATAATATATAGACATGATCACTACCTTTAACCATGTATCAATGGTAAAAAATCATGTGATAAATAGCATGCCCCTTACACCTTTTTTATATAAAGATTTACTTATTGAATGCATCACATTTAATACATAACTATATTAACAAATCATCAGTGAAATGTTAAATTATATGCAATTTTAATATATAAAAACACTATTTTTAAAATTTTTGAATTGTGAGATTCTAAAATTTATTATATAATGAGGGTTTTAAAATTAAACAAATAGTGTATTCAAAAATAAATGTAAATATTAAAAATCTTATTTGAGTTTTAAAATATTGAAGTCAGAGAGCGATTAAAGACCCTCATTTAGTGAAATCAGTGCTGCAGTCTAATTTTGTATCCTCTCAATATTACTTGTTTGTAGTAGGCACCATATTACCATACTCTGTAATCATACCTAATGGCAAAATCATAATATTAGCATTTCCAATTGCCACAACACAAATATCATTTAATACTAAAATCGAAATAAGCAAATGCAGTCCCTCCCTATCACTTTTCTGACTTAACATATATAATATAATTAATTCACCATAATGCATCTCATCGCCTACTTATAAAATAAAATGAAATGCTTTTACAAGTCCACAAGTAACATGTGTACTATAACCAGACTTACACAAATGGCGCCAAGACTTGATACACATTAGAGTTGGGCAACGAAACGAAACCTATCCAAAACTAGTTTCGGTTTCAGTATAATCCAAAACTTTTTCTATTTATGGTATTTTTTTGCTTATTTTTGAAGTTTTTTCTGCAGAACTTTCTATTTTTGGTAATTTTATAATTGACCTGCCCTATCTATATATATTTTGGGGTCCTGTTAGATGAAGTTATAGAGATTCTATTTTAGTTTTTATAAGGTTTTTAAATGTTTTGAACATTTTTACTTAGAGTCTCTAATCCCATTATTTAGTATGTTTTAAAGATTTAAGCACCTAGTAATTGATCACTACCAGTTATAGTTAGTAATATTCTTTATAATTTATATATATTATAATTTAGAAAATAACTAATAATCATCATAGGTGATTATCATCTATGATCTATAATGCAAAATCAAAATAAACATAAATGTTAATAATAAAATTTAGCATGAATTTTTTTTTTGTATAAAAAAAAGTAGTTTCATGGACAAAATTTTAGAGTAGAAGCAATTTTAGCAATTTTTTGTTTTTGTTATACAAAATTGATCTACATATTACACCTGATCCTGAATTTTAATTGGCAAATTGACTAGATAATATAATTTCCTATAATTTATTAATTTATTATTAATAAATAATATAACTGAAATATACAAACTCAAATATAACCTATATGTAAATATGTATATTTTTCCTTGGCAGACTCAAATATTTGTGTACTAACATGTTAGCACGTTCTACAATACCATATTTTGTAAAATTTAACCTTAAATAGTTTCGGGTTTCGGATAAGGTTTCGGGTTTCAGATGAGGTTTCAGAGTTTCGGATAAGGTTTCGGAAGCTATATTCCGAAACCCGAAACTTTCGGATTTGGCCAAAAAGGTTTCGGTGCCCAACTCTAATACAGGTACACCGTCATTGATAGTTAACTGACGAAATTGTTCAAAATTAGTGTTTCTTATAGCTGGTAATGGTTTGAGGTAGAGTTCCAAATCGTTAGTTGAAAAACCAACTAATTGGCAGCTTTTCAATTAATCGATTTAAAAATAATTTAAACAACTAATCTCAACTAGTTCGATTACAATCAATTGTTAGTTATCAACTAGTTATTAACTAGTTATCAATTTATATTAATCTACTAAACAACTATTATTATTAATCATAATGATATAACAGAAATCACAGCCATTGATTGGTAACTAATTATGTTTCTAGGGTTGAGATGTATCTGGTGTGCATTTTTTATTTCAACTTTGCCAGTTTTCAATGTGTTTACACCAAGCAGTATTCTTCGTATATAATATAAATTGCACCAGGTACCAATCATAAAGTCAGTACTTTACTTACAGCTGTCATTTTCAATTTTCGCTGATTGAAAAATGATTCGGACGATTCTTGACGTAACAATTAATAATAATAATAATACTAGTAAACATAGTTCATATTTATTGTGGCAAATTATAATGTAATTCAGATTAAAATGAAATTTTGGGGTGCATTTTTAGGGTTAGGGTTTAGGGTTAGGGTTAGTTTTAAAGAAAATTATAATAAACAAGTATTAGTGGGTTTTAGAAGGCTAGGAGGTTAAGTAGAAAATGTAGATTTCATTTTAAATTATGATCTGCGACATTTATTAATGATATTAATAATTTTAAGTGGTTTTTTTAGTGTCACATGTTTCATTTTTTTTAATTATACTTGAATCATTTTATATATTATATCTGAATCGACCTTTTTTTAAATCATTACTGGATATTAGACCTACCATTAAATAATAGGTTAGGTTTAACCATTTTTAATCAAGTTTACAGTATATAATCTATTATAGTAGAGCTTGGGTCCATTGTCTGTTTTCATATTAAATTTAACGGAGATTTTATTATTAAATTTAGTATACAAATCCAAGTTCTATATTGTGGTTATAATATTCTGTGAAATATAGGTGAACAATCTACGTTTTTTCAAACTTCCATTACATAATAAGCGAGATGCAAAATAGTATCGAATGAAGATGACAGTCATGTGGGTGTACGTGAAAATCAAAATAGTCGAATCAAGCAACCATTCTAACAGCTCTTTATGATTAATGTAAATAATCATTATAACAGCTCATTATGGTTAGCGTTAACTAATCATTCTAACAAGATTAGTGTTAAATAATCATTCTAATAGTTTTTTTATGAATGGTGTTAAAATATAATCATTCTAATAGTTTTTTTTATGATTAGTGTTAAAATATAATCATTCTAATAGCTCTTTATAGTTAGCGATAAATAACCATTCTAAAAATTCCTTATGGCTATGTTAAATAATCATCCTACCGGCTCTTTATAGTTGCGTTATAAAACCATTCTAACAAACTCTTTCGGATAAGCGTTTAGTGTTTGGATTAGGATGGTTGAGATATGACTCATGATTCGTGAGACATTTGATCAACTTTCTTTAACAAAATGATACGCTTGTGAACGGAGGTACATATTGCGAGTCACTGGACATTCCATGTGACAAATGGGTCACAGGACTTTTTCATGACGGAAATGGTATTTGAGTAACCTGATGATCTATTGTCATCGTTGTCGTTTGAATTTTCTGCTCGACAATATGTCCAGCTATCCCTCTCACCACTCCCAAAAAAGAAAAAAGAAGAAAAAAGAAAGTAAGCGATGCTCGAAAAAGTCTGCTCACGTGACCTCCTGCGGCTTGTTCGGCGACCCTATCCCATATTGTACTACGTAGATATGATCGTTAAATGAGCACTTGAGAGGACGTGACCTTAGGTATAAGAATGGTTGGTCACAACTGTTATGTGCGAGGAAGGGGCACATGACGAGCAATAATAATGCGATGTTTAATTGATAGATGTCGCTATAAATATATATTTTCAAAATTCTTCGTAAGGTTTAATATACTGTATAATATCTTATAATTAATAGTTATCAGGTAGAATGTAGATGATATTGGGTCAGCGTCATTTAGCGGCCATTTGTTGACTCAGATCATGCCGCTTCGCGGCATGATCTGAGTCAACCAAATGGCCGCTAAATGATGCTGACCCAATGTCATCTACATTTTCTACCTGATAACGATATTATCCGGGAGTGGTCATTGATCATGTTACCCATATTAATTCTGTAAATTATTGTTATTTCATAAAGTTTAGTTTATTGATTATGTGGTTTCTTTCGGTTTCTTTCTCTGGTTCTTTTTCTTTTTTTCTTTTCTTTTTTTTTTTGCTCGGGGACTTTTTGACATGAATTAAAACAATCGTTAATTAATATAACATAAAAAAAAAAAAAAACAAAAAAAGATATATATCCATAAAATTAAATATCAAAATTCCGAACCATGGAATAAACATTGATATACCGTGATATAGTATTAATATGGGTAACATGATCAATAGTAACTACCGGATAATTTATAATATAAGAATTGAATGGTACATGTATATAATAGGGATTAGTTAATGGCGATTGCCGTTTTTATAACTTTACGAATTATTAAATCAAGTCTATGTCTGTATGTGTACGTGCAAAAAACCAACTTATTCATATTTTACCGCAAATTTTGATGATAATATAAGTTACAGTATTTAAATTCAAAACCTAATACATAAGGCTCCAATCCTATGAAAAGCCGCCTGTTTATAACTAGTTATTTAATTGTCCATGTCTGGTGTGCAATACTACATCTGCTTAACGGATTACCACGAAGTCTTAATGCTTTTGTGAAAATGCATTATTTGGTTTAATTTCTAATGCTTTGCTAAATCTGTAAGTTATCATTACTATAATTTTAAATATGAAATATTTTTTGTAATATCAACTATACACTTACAACTAAACAATTTAAACAACTAAACAATTAATCGATTATTTAGTCACGTGATTACCATAATCGATTAGTTGCAACTATAGTTGGCAACTAATCGATTAAAAAATTTTATCAACTCGGAACACTAGTTTGAGGGATTCACTCATATTACTAAATCTATTAATCTCAAAAGGCGACAATGACCAATTAATATAGAAAAATTTAGTTTCATCTCCATGTTTATCTCTACAATGTTCAGCAGTTACAATATACTTTTAGTTTCATAGTTCGCTGGTGCCAAAAAACCTGCTGAACATTTTTTAAGTTCAGTAAACAAACCATCCCCACCTAGTACCTGAATGTCTAAACTAGGTTTATCGATACTAATTTCGGAATTTGATAATTTTTCTGTTCTTAATGGATAAAATTTTATTATTGGTTCATATTCTTTGACAACGTTTATAAATTCTTGATTAATTTCATTAAATTCTTCATACATAAATATAAAGATATTATTTTCTTCTGGAAAAATGCCAAACATTATTTCAATTGCATCATTACCCATGGCTAGGTCAAATATTTCATCAACTGAAGTTTTTAAGGTGTCTAATGACTTGGATGCAGGTTTAAATGATAATATTTCTAAGTATTTTTGTATTTCAGAATTTTTTTTTATATCTGGTATAATAGATTGTTTCATTGTTTTTCACATCAATATAGGTTCCTCCATAACTTGAATCATCTAGTAATGTTTTTAAGATTTCATCACCTGATGCTAAAAATCTTTCTCTCTCTAGATATAGTGGATTATCTTGATTTCTAATGCCCCATTATTTTGCTAACGGTTCTTCTCGAGCTTGAACCAAAGAAAGGGTTTGAAATTTAAAAATAAATAATAGTAAATTTATTAAGATATAAAAATATTTCATAATTAAAGGATATAAACAAATATTGTTGATTGGGATTAATAAGATTAATGAAACAAATGAAAAGATAATAACGAACCAATGAAATAAATAAATATTTAAAAGATTAATTAAATAAATGAAATTTAACGTTGCTGGCCGGGTCAATCCTAAAAGGTTCGGGCAGGGACGACCTTATTTGCTAGAACAATTTTCCTGATTAGAATTATCCTCGGTATCTATATCAAATTCGTAGAAGACAATCAGACCATTCCTTGCCAATTTCGGAGGCTACTCGAGACGAAGTTGCGAGTAGTCATTCATAACCAAATTTCAAGTCGGATGCCTCGGCGATTAGTCCTAGTTTTAACATGTCATATTGCAAACTTATTAGCTGTGCATTGTTTACTTAATGAATGGATATGATTTCATTAGTAAAATTTTTGGGCAAAATTGATAATTCCAATCCAGCCGACCTGATTCCGATGCGCTCCAAGTATTCCGACCCGGAGTTTTGATGACCCACCAAAATCCACTTATACTCTTTTACTAATAATTCTAACCATAACCCCAACTTAATTATAAAAAAAAAAAAAAGCTAACAAAAAAAGGCCCCAAATTTTAAAAATCATACGTAAAATTGATTCAAATTTCACAATGATCTACTACATTTATTATATATTAATTAGTTTTTGATTTATCTTAATATGCGTTGATGCGGAGCAGACAATAATTGTATACAACATACAAGTATTTATATATTCGTATACGTATACTGTAAGGGGTGGATTTGGGTGGTGGTCTTGTAGTAAAATACAACTTAAAACACGATTATATATTATTATACTAGAACGATCACATGAATGTGTAACATGTTGATTTTTACCAAATCCTGTGTAATGGTTTTCATTTATTTATTTTTTATTTTTATAAATTATTTACCCATATTTGTATATACTGTAGGCATATAGATCGTCTTTTTTTTATTTAGTATAAATACCTTTCTTACCCTTTTTATTCATGTTAATCAAAATCCGAAGTGGAAACTTGTATATCTTGTTGGTTAACATATGATCTCCCCATTCACTCCATTCGTATAGCACGTTCAATATCATTTTACTTATTTGCGCGGGTAATACAAACCAAAAAAGGAAATCCGATTTTGTAAATAAACTAAGTCGTGATTATCTTATTGGAGTTAGTGCTCATACCCGGATAACTCTTTATCCGAAAGGTTGTAACCTTTAACAAAATCTAATAACCGGATCCTATTCAAATAAATGAATAATGGTTATATCCGGATAAGATATTTATATTATCCCTTAAACCGTTTCTCCTGCAAATTTGCCCTGAAATTTTTTAAAAAATTTTATTTTTAAAATAAAATTTTAAATATTAATTTTAGTATATGCTTTCTAAATAAAAAATATATTTTTAAATATATTCTAATAAGTTTATTAAGAAAATTTTTTAAATTTATTAAAAAATTTAGGAGTAATAAAAACTTAAAGTTATAGTTTTGAAATTTTACTATAAAATTTTTCTTTAAATTTTTTAAAAGTTTATATATTCCCGTCTATAAAAAATTTTTTTACTTCTAATATAAGTCTTAATTTTTACAAGTAAATCATAAAGGTTGTAATAATAAAAGTTGTTATCCTTTATTTAAACTATAATTTCTATTAAGAAACTATAGGTTTAAAATTAATATTTAAAAAGTTTGTCAAAGAATTGTAAATTTTTTTTTAATTAAAATTTTTTTTTAAACTTTGTATATTTTTAGCTTATAAGTAAGCTAAATTTTTTATCTTATAATTTAAATATAAATTTTATAAAAATATAAACTTTATTTTTAATTTTTATTAAAAAAAAAAATTAATTAAATATATTGAATTTTTAAAAAAATAGATCAGAAGTATTTTTATAGTAAAATTCAGGGCAAATTTGCCCTAAATTTCAAACGGTTTAAGGGATAATGCATCAATCAAATAATGTAACTCTATATTGTTAATATAAAAAAATAATTTATGCATGAAGTTTGTACTATGTACATTCTATTCTAACTTATGCATTCGTCAGGTGTCATTAGTGGCCAGACAAAGAGATCTAGGCTTATTTCGGAAATAAATAAGAGTTTAAAAAATCTTATTTGTGAATCAAAATTTTGAAATCAGAAAATGAAATGGGGGTGTTTAGAGACTCCCATTTGACGAAATAAGTAAAAATTTTTATTATGAAGATCAACAAACTATTTAATAATAATAAAACGATATTAGAAGCAGTATAGATTAACAATAAAAAAATTTATAATAATGAAGATCATATAAATAAAGTGTATTCAAATTTTAATTGATAATAAATACGTCTTCTTGTTTTATCAAAATAAGATTAACGAATTTTAATTCTGAAACCCCTTATTATTATTACCGGTATGTTCTGCATCATTTCTGAATTTATGTTAATTCTCATTGGCATGTGTTATAATGTTCCCAATTTGCATGTTTTATTCATAAATCGTGAAATGTCATTTGTCATTTTAGTAGTGTTAGTTTTGGCAACCTGTCACAATAGCAACCACCAAAAAAAATGATCACGTGATCATATGATCAATTGATCTGGCGGAGAGGCAAAACTTACGTTTTTGATACTCCTGCACTTACTTTTTGGATACACCTAAATGTACCCCAAAAATTTTATTACTTTTTTGAGACATGACGATTTTAAAAAAGTCACGTGACCACTGCAATTAAAATTGACCAATGGAATTGCAGTAAGATTCTAATAAAACTTAAAGTTTTTTTTAATAGGAACTAATTTTTTTATTATGTCATTATTATTTGAATTTCTAATAAGAGTTGTGAGATGAAAATTACTATTCCAATAGTAGTAAACTGGCTTATTGTATTATGAAATATGAGTAAAAAAATTTCGCAAATTTTTAAAAAACTAAAAATTTGTAAAAATTTTTTTACTTATATCCCATAATACACTAAGCCAATTTTGATGTGTTTACTACTATTGGAATAGTAATTTTTATCTCTACAACTCTTATTAGAAATTCAAACAATAATAACATAATAAAAAAATTAGTTTTGATTAATTAAACTTTAAGGGTAGAGGGTATGTAGATCATTTCTATTAATAAATGAGTTACTAAAAATTTTATTTTTAATAATAAAGAAAATTTTTATTAAGTAACTATATTAAATTTTAAATAAACTTGTAGAGGAGGTTTTTCTGATTCTAATGGTGGTCGAAGCATTAAAATTGGCCCAATAGAACATAAGATATAGTTGTTTTTATCTTCGCGACCCTATTTTACTTATTGTTTACACGTGATTTGATTGGCCAATTTGTGATCACCCCGCAGAATAGACCCCGCCCCACAAAAGTTGATACTATAAAAACTTTATCAAATTCCATTCAAATTTAATAAAATTTTTAGGAGATGTGTGATTTTTTATTACGAACAAGTTTACTTAGTACAAAAAATCAATTTATATAGTAAAAAATTAATTTTTATATGTAGCAACCTTTAAATTCGCATTAAAAATATTTTTTGTCACTCGTTTACTAATAGAAATGATCTACATACCCTCTACCCTTAAGCCTTTTTGTTTTATTAGAAACTTATTTGTAATTCTATTGGTCGATTTTAATCGCAGCAGTCACAGGCTTTTTTAAAATTGTCATGCATGTTCATATTAGAAATAAATAATGTATGTATAATGTAATATTTTAAAATATACAAAAATCTGTGTCTCAAAAAAGTAATAAAATTTTTGGATTGCATTTAGGTGTATTAAAAAAGTAAGTGAGGAGTATCAAAAATTTAAGTTTTGTAGCAGAGAGTCAACAGACACATACCGGTCATGTGATTTTTTATTTTATGATACATACCAAAATAATGATTTTTTTTATTTAAAAATAATTTAACAAGGTTTTTTTACCAAGTTAACCTTTTATCTTTCTAATAAACTTGTTCTTCTAGTCTTTTCAGTTCTAATAGTAATGAAATTATTAAAATCTGATCAGTGGAACTAAAATATAATATTTCAAAATTTGGGCAATGTTATAATGATAATATAAAAACGTGCATAAACTTTATAAGGGTATATCTCTGGCTCTACTAAGTTGGTCTTTATAATTTTACTAATTATTAACCTGGAAAGACCTAGAGAATAGTTTTCTTAGGACTATAAGAAGATTAACCTACTATAAAGCTTAGTCAAATTACTTTTAAAAAAAGAAAAAAAAGATGATCAAGACAACTTTCAAACTAAGTTACCTTCTTTTATCATTCTAAAAACTTGTTCTCTATTTTTTCAGTTCTATTGATGATAAGATTATTAAATTTGATCAGCATAACTGAAAATATAATCTTTGAAACATAAAGGATTATATAAAAACATCATATGGCTATATCTCCAGTTCTACTAAGTTGATTTTAATAATCTTATCATTATAGTACTAGAAAGACCAAAAAAACAAGTTTATTAGAATAATAAAGATTAACTTAGTACATAAACCTTGTCAAATTGTTTTTTAAATTAAAAAAATTTTATTATTTTGGTATATGTCCATAAAATGAAAATTACGTGACCAGTATGTTTCTATAGACTCACCATTAATCTAAATCAATCAAGCATGTGATTATGTAATCAATTTTTATTAGTTGATTTATCACTTTTATAAAATTTTATAGAAATAATGCCAATTACGATTACACAATTTTAATTTTATTATAATTAAAATAAATTATATTATAAGAAAGAGAAAAAAAACTAAAATAAAAAACTATAGTATAAAAAAAAGTGAAAATATCAAAACTATCCTATATCCAAAGGAACAAAAGTTCTAAAACAATAGCACTATAAGGGGAGGGCCAGAAATTAGCTGATTTTTTAGGGGGTCTGAAAAACTAAAAATTTAATATGAAGACCTGACTAAAAAAGGAGGGTCAAAATTTTGGTCAAAATTGAATTAGCTGATTTCTAGTAGCACCCTAAGCATAGAGGTTTAAAAAGCACATTAGCTAATACTTTTTCTTCTTCTGATTATTCAAAATTCAAAAAGGTGCATTCACAAATACTTTTCCTCCTTTTGTTTCAAGATTATCTTGAAATTTTTACAAACAATATCACCAGAATAACAAAACCTGAAATTTTGAATGACAGACCTATAGTACAGAATCTATACAAACTATAGTATTAAACAACTAAAGTCCAGAATCTTCAAAAAGACCAGAATTTTCAGATGACTAATAAAAGTTCAAAAACTACTAAACAACAAAAGCCCAGAATCTCAATATAAAGCAAACCTAGAAAAAAAAGAAAGTTTAGTTCAAAAAAAAAAATGCAACAAAAAAACAAAAATAAAATAAAAAAAAAACATATCTTTGATTATGTTCAAAATTCAAAAAAGTTAGTATAGTGCTTTTGCAAAGTGCATTTGCAAATTCTTTTTTCTAAAATTTCTATAAACAACAGCACACAAATGATAGCACCAGAATAATGAAAGCTTGAAATTACCAATGAAACTGGTTCTATTTTACAAAAAAAAAGTATTAGTTCAAAAAAAAGTAAAACAAAAAAAAATCAAATATTAAAAAAAAATTTTTCAATTTATGTCCAAAATTCTAAAAAGTTAGTATAGTATTTTTGCAAAGTTCATTTGCAAATGCTTTTCTCGAAATTTTCACAAATGATGACACATAAATGATAACACACAAATAACAATATATGAACAACAGCACACAAATAACAAAAGCCTAAAATTACTAATGAAACTGGTACAAGTTCCCAACTTCATAATAGCTTTAATCCAAGACTTCAACAGCAGCTCCAGCAACAACTCTAATAGCAAACTATACATTAGAAAAAAGTTATTTAAAATAAAAAAAACAACCACAAAAAAAATCAATTAAAAAAAAAAGATTATTAAAAGGATAATCATTGTTTATATATAATTGCTAATCTTAAAAATGATTGGCTAATCATAAGGATCTCTATAGTAACGGGTCACTATGGGTAATTTTTCATATATATATATATATATAAATAAAAATTTTATAATTACTAACTTTTTTATAATAAGTATTATTAATTTTACTAATTTAAATTGATAATTTTATTTTTGCTATAGCTTTTTTTACATAATAATTATAGTTGAAATTTTGCAGATTTATATAACAAGATTATACCAAGTACTTTCATATAGCACAAAAAATACTTAATTCATAATCCATATACCATATAGGCTGTATATAATACCATATATAGTAAAATTGAGAAAATCTATTATTGTTTATCAAATTTCTGAAATCTAGCAATAATAAATTTTTTAACTAAGCTAACCTTTTTAATCTACTATACAAAAGTTGTAGAGCACATTCTTGTAATTCTAATAGTAGTAAAATCATTAAAATTGGACTAGTAGATTACAAGATATCATTAAAAATCTTTTAGCAACCATATAGAGTTTCTATATACAGTTGCATCTTTCTAATCCGAACCTCTCTAAACTGAATACTATAAACTTTTTCTAAACTGAACAAAATCTTCTAGAACATTTGTAGATTTTATTATAAAGTTCAGATAAGCCATATATAACTTTTTGCAAACTAAACTTTTTAAATTTTTATATAGTAAAAAAAAGCAGTTCTGGTAGTTCAGATTAGTAAGTTGACTATAAACAATATTATTGTATAAATAGAAACTCTATATAGTTACAAAAAGTTTTTTAATAATATTTTTTAATAGTTTTACTATTATTAGAATTGCAAGAATATGCTCTACAACTTTTGTTTAGTAGAAAAAAAGGTTATCTTAGTAAAAAAAATTTGTTATTGCCCTGAAAGTACTAGATTCTAGAAATTTAATAAACAATAATTGATTTTCTCTATATAGTCTAGTGCAAAAAAAAATTTGTACTTCAAATAGCTCTAATTAAAATATTTTTTGTTTAACTTTTTTAATTTAATATAATTATTAAGTTATTGTATTAATAAAAATAATATTATTTTGATTATTTTATTGATAAAATAAAAAATATTAAAATAACTTTTTTTAAAAATATTTACTATATAATTTACTATAGTAATTTATATATATGCATATAGTAAAAAAAATTAAATAGTCAAGCTTTAAAGCTTAACTTTGTCACAACTAGTAATTCAATTTTGCTTAAATTTTAACCACACCTATATCATATGCACATTAATGCACTTGCATAGTACAAGCTTATACAACTACATATTAGTTGCAAAATCAGTTAAAATATCTTCCTTTTTTTAAAAAAAAATTTGTTTTTTCAAATATAGTGAATTATACATGCTTAATTGTTGAAATAAAACAATGTTGAACCAATAAAAATTATATAATAAGTTAGATTAAAATCTATTTTATTTGATATTAAAAATTGTTTAATAATTAATCAGAAATATAAAAATTTTTATTTAGAGTTAAAATTAAGAAAATTTTTGAGATACAAATTTTTTGCACTGGACCATATATTAGGGGGTTTTCAGAAATTACATAATTTTTTGGTAGGTGGGTGGGGTTCCAAAAATATAGGTTATAATTATAATTCTGGTCAAATTTTTATAATTTTGGCCAAAAGTATAAAATTATTAAATTATTAATAACTATTGTTCTACTAAACCTATTTAGATGATTTAACTACCAAAATGTTTGTCTTGCTGAGATGATTCTATAATTTAACTACCATAATGTTTGTCTTGTGAGATGATTTTAACAAGCCCAAGATTGTTCAACTTTTGTGTAATTTTAATAATGATTTTTTAGAATCACTAATTAAATTTCTTTAATATTGAATAACTTTTGATTCACTGGCCCATTTTGGATGATTTAACTACCAAAATGTTTGTCTCATTGAGACAATTCTAACAAGTCCAAAATCAGAACTCCGAAATATACATAGATAGGTCAGGTATAAGTTTGCTTATTTTTAAGGTTTTTTATACAGATCTTTTCTATTTATAGTAATTTTTGCTTATTCTTAAAGTTTTTTCACAGATTTTTTCTTTTTTAGTAACCCTATAATTAACCTGACCTATCTATATATATTTTGGGGTCCTCCAATATCGCTAAATTCTAATTACAGAATTTTAAGATTAATAAAAATTTGTATTGTTAGACAAACAATAAAATTTTTATTGATCTTGGAATTCTGTAATAAGAATTTAGCAATTAAGCTTTAGAATCATTACACTAAGATGAACATTTTGGTAGTTAAATCATCCAAAATGGTCAAGTGGGTCAAAAGTTATTCAACTTAGTGATTCTAAAAAATCACTATTAAAATTACACAAAAGTTGAATAATCTTAGGATTCTGCGATTAGATTTAATGATTTTGGGCTTGTTAGAATCATCTCAGTGAGATAAACATTTTGGTAATTAAATTATCTAAAATGGTCCAGTAGAGCAATAGTTATTATTAATTTCATAAATTGAAACCTATGAATAAATTTTAAAAATATAAAATTTGATTGGCTAATAGAATATCAGGTGTGGATGGAAGGAGTAAAATTTTGAATTTATTAGTAACAAAATATTATATAATTTCTGGAAGTCACCTTACTATAGATTTTCACTATTTGGTATATAGTTCGCAAATTAATTTGATTGGTTAATTTATAAATACAACTTTCTATATTATGAACTGCTAGGACTGCTAATTTTTACTATATAAAATTTAAAAAAGTTTAGTTCTCAAAAAGTTACATATAGCTAATTCAAACTTTATAATAAAATTTACAAATGTTCTAGAAGATTTTGTTCAGTTTAAAGAAAATTTAATTATGTTCAGAGGTCAGATTAGAGAAAGTATAATCAAAAATTAGATTAATTTTTTTTATAAATATATTTTATAAAAGTTCAAATATTTAATATATTTATTTAATTGCAAGTTAATATATAAAATTTTGTATACTATTTATTCCAAAAATAAACAACCTTATTTGAACAAAAATTATGAAAAAATATAGGATTGCTTATTTTCAAATTAAATTTTTTTAAAAATTGAAAAATATACTAATAAAAAGTTGTTCAAATAATACCAAATTTTACTACAAGTGTAATTTGATATTCTAAACAAGTTTGCTTAATAGCACTTTTGAGATTTACTTAATAAAATTTGGCTTTTATATGTAGCAACTGCTAATAGATCTTTTGAGATTTTTGAAAAAATCAGAGGGTATCTTATTTTCAGAGTAGATTATTTTTTGGAAATCTACAGTAATTATATTTTAATTCAAATATATCAGCTTGGTATATTATGCTTAATAAAATAATCAATACAGAGTTTTACAAAGATATCTTGTAAAAGTATATATAAGTTGTAATTATAAAATAAATAGATGAAGTGATACTCTACTAGTACAGTCATCCTTCTCAGAACTGATCCTGTCAAAACTGATAACCTGCCAAAATTGGTTAAAAATCAATCCACCAGACACCCATTCTATAAGTATAATAACCTGCTATTTCCGATACTAAACCTGTCCACCATGCATACCAGTGCTGAGAGGGCTGACTGTATATAGTTCAATTCAATAAAAATTATATTAAATAGTAAAGAGTATTTTAGTTAACCAATTTGGTATACTATTTATAACTAAGTTTGTTATATATAAATTTATAAAAAAACATAAAGTAATTATGGGTATTGTGGCAGGTATAGGTATTGTAGCAGATCTGCTATAACTTTAACCTCTCAGCCCAATTTAAATGATTTTTATACCATTTGAATCATCTTATTGAAATGATTCGAATTGTACAAAAATCGGTTGATTTCGATTACTGAGTTATAAGATATTAGTGTTTGAATGATTAAATTAAATTTTTTGAAAAAAACTAATATGTTATATTTGGATACTATTTTAATGCCGATATATTGTGACCCAGTGATCGAAATTAAACAATTTTAATACCATTTGAATCATCTCAATAAGATGATTTAAATGGTATAAAAATGGACTGATAGGTTACAAGTTATTGCAAATTCTGCTACAATACCCTTATCTACCACAATACACCTTCCAATTTTGTATAATATACAATTGTAAATAACTTGTGATCCTGTAATCCAAAATGAATGATTTTGGTACCATTCGATTTATCTCATTGAGACGGATCAAATGGTGCTAAAATCATTCAATTTGGACCAATAGACCAGAGTTATACCAAAATTCTCTTAACTCTGCTACCACAATACCCATACTTACCATATAAAATTTCTATAAGATTTGAATCTTTGATATTTCTTCCTTTATATATTAACTTAAAATTAAATTTTTTGGGAAAATATAGAGAAAAGAGAAGAAAAAATTGAGCTTAAAAATTGAATTAAAATTTTGCCAATTTTGCACAAAATGAAAATATAACTTCACCAAAAACAAATATTTAATAATTTTAAAACAATATATATATATAAATCATGCCTAAATAATTTTACTTAGATTACTTTATAAGAAAAATAAATTACTTATATACTAAAGTAAAATTTTTTGAATTTTCAATATAAACCCTCATTTTTATCATGATAACCTACTTTGGTGTTTAAGCAAAGCTGTTTGCATGCAATTTTACTTGTATTTAAAGTCAAATTGCATTTTTTTAACTATTTACTAGGTAAAAATAGAGTTGAAGTTAGAAAAAAATTTTTTTAAAAAATTTTTTTTAAAAAAAATTTTTAACTTTGACCCTATTTTTCACCTAGTAAATAGCAAAAAAAAATTGTAATTTGACTTTAAATACAAGGAAATTGTATACTGAACAACTTTTTTTTTTAATATTAAGGTAACCACTTAGGTACCCTAGCACTTTATTGGTCCAAACGGGTTGGCCCGGTCAATATGACTGTGCACATATTACATTTGTATAATGAGAGTACAACTAGCCACACGTACAACTTTTGGTTGTCTAATTTAAGTAGTCCACCCGAAGGTTCTACACTAGATGCCATACCTGCAACCCAACTAGGGGATTGCCTATTTAAACTTTCTGGCTTCTACCCATGTTCAATGTTCCTTCCAATATACCCTTTCGAGTAATTCACTATTAAAAGTACCCTGAGGCTTTAGCCAAACACCTATTGGAGGGCATTTGCCCCTATGGTAAACCTGGTAGAGTGATACCTGTCCCCCACAGGAATTCACCTACACTTTCGGTAACTTACGCATTCACCGAGGCAAACAACTTGCAGTCAGGGGGTTACCCTGCAACTGCTACAATTACCTACTACTGCCCTTGTGGAGTTCACTAGACCCCAGTACCCAGTCAGTCACTCTTTGGATCCTTTTCCGCAGTTATCCCAGACTACCAATCCAGTTGGCCTGGAAGGATCGGTCTGCCAGGCTTTAAGTGCCTAAGGTCTCCCTTTTCTTGGTTCATGCTTCTATAACACATGACCTTTTCCTCCGGTACGTCTCTGGTGGCCAGGTTGCTGGGCCCCCTTTGCCATAGGGGCTCTTGCCTGTCCAGTTTTTCCGGTCAGTCACCGCTAAAATTCTTTTCCCCGGTACTGTCGAAAGTCTAGCTACCTCTCTACTCGGGACTTGCCAAATGCGTTTCTGTTTCTCCGGTTCCTTGGATTTGTCTGTATAATGAGACACAATTTCGTCTGAAAGCTCTCATTCAAGATGGTAACCAAGAACTACAGGTAGTGTACCCAACTGATCGACAAGACATAGTTACCGGAACACAGGTCTATTTTTCAAAAGCGTCGCCAGTGGGATTTGAACTCTAGACCTGCCACTTGGGGGTGACAACTTACCAACTTCCCTAAGTCGCTATACCCTTTAATGCTAAACAACTTTGCTTAGTCCCAAAGTAGATTATTATATTGAAAACTTAAAATTTTACTTTAGTACATAGATAACACATTGTCTTACAAGGTAAGTTACTTCCATTACCTAAGTAAAGTTGTTCAGAGCATAGTTTTACACATACTTATTGTTATAAAATTATTAAATATTTGTTTTGGTAAAGTTATATTTTTGTTTTGTGCAAAATTGGCAAAATATTAATTTGATTTTTAAGCTCAATTTTTTCTTCTCTTGCTTTATATTTCTGAAAATTTTAATTTTAAGTTAATATATAGAGGAAGAAACATCAAAGATTCAAAGCTTATAGTAATTTTATATGTTTTTTTTTATAAATTTTATATTTAGAAAATTTTGTTGTAATATATTGTATGACTGATATTAAAAAAGAGATGCCTATTTTACAATAGGTATATAAGAATTCTATTTTAGTATTTAATATAATATATTTTAAATTTACTATAATTCCAATTCTAAAACTAATAAGTAAACCTTCTTTCTGATTCTAATTAGGGTTGCATCAGTTCAGTCTGGTCCGGTCTAGTCCTTTGCAAAACCAATTACATAGTTGCACCGGTCCAGTCCGGTCTGGTCCTTTGGTCCTAAGAATGGTCCTAGGTAATACAAGCTATAATTGGTCAATTATACTGTATATAGATATACTAAACTAGTAATTGACCAAAAATTATGACCTGAGAGATCCATGGGTCAACTAGCGGGTTACTCAGTTTGATTAAAGATTAATTTAAAATATGAGTGTCCAGTTCCTAAAACAGTCCCTTAATAAAATGTAATCAATAAACTTTTTCTGACCTGAATCGGGTAATTTGTATGGTCATAGATCAGAAATTGTTATAACCTAGGTCTAAAATATATATATTAAAAAAAATTCATAAGCCTGTTTGATGCATAATTCGCTATATGGTATAGTACACATTATACCAAATGAACAAAAAAAAATCTTCATAAGCCCATTTGATGTATAATCACCTATTGCACACAGTATCAAATGACTCAAAAAAAAACTTGCAAAAATTTACAAAAAAAAACTTGAAAAATTACATAAGCCCGTTTGCTGCATAATTGCCTATAAAGTGTTGTGCACACAGTGTCAAATAAACCAAAAAAAACTTAAAAAAAAATTTACAAAAAAAAACAAAAAAATTTCATAAGCCTATTTGATACAAAATTGGCTATATGGTGTAGTATACATTATGTGAAATAAACAAAAAAAAATTTCATAAGCCCATTTGATGCATAATCTGCCAAAGGGTTGATCACGAGTTGGCCCGCAAGTAGTGATTCTAGTTGAAATTAAAAAAATTGGCTAAGCTAATTTTTCAACCCAGTTGGTTGATTTTTTCTAAAACCGGCTAGCTGATTTTATGAATTCTTAACTTTGCATTTATTATAAAAAAATTAATTAAAAGTAAGCTATCAGTACTTTAATAGTACTTCGACAGTGGCTTAGCAATTTTACATAAGATTTATTGGAAAAAAGCCAACAGCACTTCAATAGTAGCAAACTATAATTTATTTAAAATTTTTTTGACTAAACCAACTAAGCTAACAAAATTTTATCGACTCAGCCGGTCAAAAAATTTTGATCAGAACTTATTTTTTTAAGCTATCTCTAATCTTTAAAAATTTGTAAGTAGTTAAACTTTCAGGATCTTGCATTTAATATTTTTAATGAATATATGAATACATATTTATTTATACTATGTTATATATATATAAATACAAAGATATATTATGTTTATTCCCTTTACTAACAACTTTAACTATTAATCAACTATAAAATTAGTACTAGCTTGAACCTATTAATTACATATTTTTTTCTTTAAGCAAACTTTTTAAGCATAAAATTGCTCTCACTACTTCTCCATCAATCTATTTCTTGATGGCATAATCATTTTCTAGCAATTAAGAAGGCTTGTTCTGAGGCACACTTTAATCTCGAGTGATTAAATTTAATCTAGGATATTCGCATTGTTTTTCCTACCACCAAGCTAGTGGATCTATTTTATTCTTCAATGGTAAAGCTAAATATCTTTCTAATTCATCCCGTATACAATTCATCTCTGGCAAAGAGAAACTTGAATTACTTTCTTGTTGGGAATTAATCAAGTGAACTAACAAAAATAATTTCGTATATTTGAAGCTCATTAGAAGTTGTAGTTGGTTTTGGTGTTACAGGAGAATACCCATTAAAGTTTGAAATAAGGTGATTGCTTTGGTTTTCTTATCCAAGTTTTTAAAAGCTGTTAATTTTGTTTTTGGGTCAAGTAATGATGAAATCTGTAAAGTTTCATCTAAAATCAACTAGTAACTATCTAACTTTTGATAAATTGCAGATACTATCTGCTTTTGTGAAAAATTATTATTATTCTTGTATTGAAACAAGTAATCCTGAATAGCAAGAATAGCAAATTGAATGTCGCTATGTGTTAGATAACTTGAGGCAGAAAGAAGTTGAGTGGCATGTTCGATTGGCTCTAAGAGAATTAGTGTATCTAATTTTTTGAATTAATTAAATTGTTATTTTATTTTTATTTATTTATTTATTTATTTATTTTAAAACTTACATTAATATCTACATGGTCACTTTCAGCTGAATACTTTTCTTTAAGATCTTCAGGTGGGTTCCAGTTTTTTTCTATTTTTCCAACATATAATAAGTAGAATTCCATCTGTTATTAATATCTAGCTTAGGTGCAATATAGTTAATACATTTTAAATCACATAATTTTTTTAAAATTATTGATTGTAGATTGCGATGCTTTGATATAAAACATCAATAATCGCACTTTAATTACTAATTTATTAACCAAATCGATTCTATGACAAACCGCCAAATTTAATACATGGGCCACACACAATAGTAGGAAAAATCACCATTATTAAGTTCTTGAAGATTTTCTTTTAGAAGTGTACCACATAAAACCATCAATGATGCGTTATTAGTAGTTAAAGCCAAACTTTTTTAGCTATATAATATTTTTATAAGGTATTCACTATTGTGTTGGTAATATTAACTCCTGTATGGTATTCTTTTATAGAAATAATGTTGAGAAGAAAATGTTTCAATTTTCAAAATTGATTAACATAATGTATCGTAAGGCTTAGAAATGATGAGCTATTTGATACTATCCACATATCTGAAGTAAATGCTACCTTTCCTGGAATCTTATTCAATGTTACTTTAACTCTTTTTGTTTATTTTGAAATATTTTTGTTATCAAATTTTTTATTGTATTTCTACTAGGAAATTGGTATCATGGATTAGGGGTCTTAATGGGTCAGGTTGGGTTTGGGCCTGACCCGAGTCAGACACACTTGGGTCAAAACCCAACCCGGGTCTGACCCGCCTCATGTCAAACTCAACCTGGGTCTGACCCGCTTCATGCCAAACCCGACCCGGTCTAACCCGCCTCATGTCAAACCTGACGCGGGTCTGACCCAACCCAACTCAACCCAGGTTGAACTCGGGTTAGTGATAGATGACGCAATGATTTGGCATATGTTCATGCCAATATAAGCGAGGGTTCATTCTTATTATGGTCCATTTGCAGCCACAGAGCCAAATACAACAACTGGTCCTTGCACTGCCACTTGTAGTTGCAGAGCCAAATACAATAGCTGGTCCTTGCACTGCCACTTGCAGCCGCGGAGCCAAATACACAATTGGTTCTTGCATTGCCACTTGTAGCCATGGAGCCAAATACAACAATTGGTCCTTGCACTGCTACTTGCAGCTGCGGAGCCAATAACAATTATTTGAATTGACATGTATTCAATGAGGGACAAAATTTGCTAGACCAATAGGAACTTGGGAAACCCAAAATTCCAATCTGTGATCGCTGCATACATCTTTAAAATGATGCTGATCTGATCACTAGATCACTAGATCACGAGAATTTTGCTTGTAAAAATTGTACGTAATAAACATGAAGGAACAGGATCAGATATAGTTCTATTGTTTTATTCGAAATTATTATATTTCTGATTGACCAATCAAAAAAAAATAGTTAATGCTAAATTTTGAGCATTTTTTAAATTCTGGCATTAGCTAATTTTGTCATCAAATTGCGACAATTATTGTTATGACCTTGTGATTTATTGGTCGATAAGAGGCTTGATATGATGAAATGTTGTCACTAATTTATTACTTACATATGGAATTAAAATTACCAGGTTCGTCAGGTGAATATAAAATTAACTTATTAATTTATAAATTGAAAATGTATAATGATCTATAATTAAATTTCATGACCGAATTTAATTTTTAGGAAGTGAGTATAAAATTCTATTATAAATTGAATGTGTAAAGCTAATTAATAAATTCAAAATTTTAATAACTAAAATCTTATTAATCTAATTATAATAAAACTTCATTAACAAATTTAATTTTTAGCCAGTGGCAGTAAGTATGAGCTAAAACTTATAATCCATAATTTAATAAAGAAAAACTTTACTGATCAATTATATACGAATTAAATTATTAGTCGGTGGTTTGAGTAAGTATAAACTTCTTTTTTATCAGATGAATACTTTTTTATAATAAATTAATTAATTATTTATTTATTTTTGCAATAAAATGGTTTCGTCATGTGTCACTGCTTTAATATCTGAATTACAACCTCCACAATAATAAATTCATTGCCTGCATTATTCATGCTAACCATCATTAACCCGGGTCTGACCCAACCCGGGTTTTTACTGACCCAGGTATAACCCGACTCAGTTTTTTCTGACCCGGTTCTGACCTGATTCGGGTTTGATCTGACCCAACCTGACCCGGGTTGGGTCTGACCCGAGTCGGGTTGGGTCAGACCAGACCCAGCTAAGACCCCTATCATGGATTGAATTTTGAAATCATGTTATGCATTCTTCTCCTTCAATTAGAGTTGTTAATAGAGTACTCCAAACTATAATAAAACATATAAACTACTTCAGTTTCAAACTGGAGTGGTTTATATATTTTATTATAGTTTTAGTACTCTATTTACAACCCTACCTTCAATAATACGAAATGGCTACAAATCAGAAATAATCTATTTTACAACTAAATCGGTTTGCTCTTGTTGTTCAATTTTTGGATGAGGGTTTAGATTTAAAGGCTTTTTTCCTTTTTTAATGCTACTATGTTGTATATAGTTAAATAACGTGCTAATGTTGAAGTTGCACTTGATTTTGAAAACTCAGTTTTACATATTTTACAAATAGGTATACCAAATTTATCCTCTATCTCTTTATTGAAGTATGGCCACACAGGTAATTCACGGTTATTAGATGAGCCTGGCTTACAAGATGAGTCTTGTGATTCTTGTTTACTTTGTTTGTGTAATGTAGAATCCTCACTAGTTTTATCTTCAGTATCAGAGAAATCTTGACTAACTTCTCTGTATTCACTTTTTTGAGAAAAACTCATTTTTAGAAATGCAGTACAAAATCAAAGAGACAGCTTGGATTATAATTTAATAATATAGGATAAATAAGGATAATACTACAAAAGTTATAGTATGGTTAACAATTTGTATTTAAGTATTAATTAATGTAAGCAGGAATAATCTAATAAAAATAAAAATAATAAAAAAAAAAAAATATAAAAAATTATATGAGAATATAAGTTTTTTAATTTGAATTTTTATTATTTGTAAAATTGAATTGAATTGTAAGGTCTTTTATACATTTCATGCTTATACAAATTTCATCTCAGGACAACTATTCCCATATTTCATTTTACATAATTATTATCCTCCAATTATACAAAAACACTTTCCAATTATAGCGCCCTTTCACAAACTATCTATCATGTTTATCTAATGCATCATAAAGTGCTACTCTATGTTATATCTAATTTAAAAGTGCTCTTTATATCATATCTAATTTAAAATAGTGCTTGCATTACTAATAATGAGATTAAATAAAGGCTAACAGATAAAACAAGTAATAAATAATACACAGCTAAGATAAAACAAGTAATAAACAATACAAAGACTAACAGATAAAACAAGTAATAAATAATACATGGTCAAGATAAAACAAGTATTAAACAATACAAAGGCTAACAGATAAAACAAGTAATAAATAATACATGGCCAAGATAAAACAAGTAATAAACAATACAAAGGCTAACAGATAAAACAAGTAATAAATAAAACACAGCCAAGATAAAACAAGTAATAACAATACACAGCTAATTTTAATCGATTATAATTGTTTGAGGGGTTATTAATCAATACTAATATAATTGATTATAATTGATTATTGATATATATCGATTTTAATTAGTAATAATTGATAATATAAAAATTCAATTAATAAAAATTTTCGCAAATTTTAGCTAAATTTTAAACCTGATTTTCTCGATAACTAACAATTATAATTAACTCAAATTTTTACTATAAATAGTATCGATATCAAACTATAACATACTAAAATTTCAGCAAATTTGACTTGGTAGTTCTTGAGTAATTGCTTGCATACCATATAGTCAATTTTTTTAACAAAACATATACAAGCAATTACTCAAGAACTACCAGATCAAATTTGCTAAAATTTTAGTATGTTATAGTCTAATATCGATAATATTTACAATAAAAATTTGATTAATTATATTGTTAGTTAAATCAGGTTTAAAATTTAGCTAAAATTTGCAAATTATTATCATATATCGTTATCTATCACTATTATTTTTAATTGATAGTGGGTTATATATCGATGATAATTAGATGATTACTATCGATATAATTGGTTTGCAAATTTTGTTGATATAAAGTGCATATAGTAATTTATTATAAGGACTGTTGCAAAGACTAGTCCCAGACTGGTCCTTGCAACTGTTCTCAGTCCCTATCAGTCCTGGTCTGGGACTGGTCTGGGACTGGTCTTTTGCGGGACTAATACAACCCTAATTCTAATAGTAGTTTAATCATCAAATCAGCTTAGTGAATCTCAAAATACTTGGAATCAAATAAGAGAACATAAGGATTAGCAAATTTACTATTATACAAACTATTCATTTTTTTTATATAATTTAAAAAGTTTTTTTATCATAGTGAAAAATTTTACTAAGAAACTAATAAAATATATCTTAAAAAACTAGTATTTTTTTGAGCCAAAAAACAAATTTGCTTAAAAGCCAAAGTCAATTGTAATAATAAAATTTTGTGCAAATCACAATTTTTATTTGATAGCTTTTTTTAATTTTATTTGTTTTCTTTATATATATTTTGAAAAATCTTTTTATTGTATTGAAAATTTTATTAAGAAAATAAGTAGCTGCGCGACGCAGTCGCGCTAAACCAGGCACGGATGATAAACTGTATAAGCAAATAACGTCTAGGGACATTGCTTAAATAATGGCCAGAATTAAGCTTAATTTGATTAAAATTTGAAATTACACTTTTGGGATTTATTTCACATTTATAGGGAAGAAAGGTTGAATAACTCTGATATAGATAGTTAAATTTTGTATCAAATTCAGATATGGCTGATTTGAAAATTAGTAGGACATGTGATGAATATTGTGATCATTGCTAATTATTTTCGGTAATAAATATATAGTTTTCGATAAAAATTTTTGGCCAGTACATGATTATATCGAAGTGATATAATGGCTGAAAATATTATTATCAAAAACTACTTTTTATTACCGAAAATTTATTGTAATTTCGATAATTATAATACAACAGAATGAAGCTTAGTTGTGAAATAGTGAAATCTTATATGATTATTGTATTATCGTGAAATAATAAAAACAATAAAACGCGAATAAATCTGTAGGAAATGTAAGTGGGCCTTGTGCCAATGATAACTCATACAGGGGGTCACAAAATTCCGTGTCGGAATGCTTTAGTGTGCATCAGAATTATGGTCGATTGGATCGGAATTGATCAATTTTGCCCCAAGATCATAAAAATTTTACTAATAAATCATATCCATTCATTAAGTAAAAAATGCCCAACTGATGATTTTGCTATAGAACTTGCTAACAACTGGGGCTAAATGCTGATCTAGATCCGATGCATCCGACCCGGAATTTTGGTGATCCTCCTGTGAAATTCACCAACGATTGCTCATTCAGCTGCAACAGATGACCCAACCCTCCCTGCAAGGAATCTGGTCAGTTTCATAGATATCTGTGAGTGTCAATTTGCAATTAGCCAGCAGAATACAGCACTAAGTCGCACTAACCCAAGTGTCAATATCAAATTCATACTGATGACCAGCCTGCATTATATAGGTGGGAAACCACCAGCCAGCGCTAAGCCACACAAACTCAACTACTTACGGTTATTTCTTGGTACTGTATTACTGCTTTTTCTAGGAGCATATCCCATTTCAGTTTAATAGCACATAAATCTATAAATAACAGTCAACTTGAACCTGCCATTTTCATAATTATAACTAGTGAATATCCAATGTCACATCATATTAACGGACAGCCTGTATTACGCAGACAGAAACCCACCGACCAGCGCTATTTCGCACAAACTCAACTGCTTACGTTGATCTCCCAGCGCAATATTATTTGCTATTTCCGGGTGCATATTTCGTGTTTCAATAATGCATACTATTTAACTCCGGTATATCAGACCGGATTATTACAATATAAGAAACACGTGTCAATGCATTTTGTAATATAGACATATTTGGTTAGTGCAATTTCGAAAGACAATAATAAAAAAAAAGGCCATTTTTTATAGTGATACTTTAAACAATGTTTGGTTAATCAATTCTCATACAATAGATAAATATAGTACTATGTGATGCATAACGTGATGTTTAAGTGCAAAAATTCACGTTTTTACTGCATTTAGCACAATGCCCAATCAAGTATGAGATTTTGCGGACGTACGCCATTAAAAATGTCTCAGTAACCATATACTTTGTAATATTACATATCACTCCGTGCCTGGTATAATAAAACATATTTTAAAAAACTAGCATTTTATTTGAGCCAAAAAACAATTAACAATTTTACTTAAGAACCCAAAGTCAATAGTTATAATAAAATTCTGTACAAATTATAATTATTCATTTGATAGTATTTTTCTATAATCTTTATATAATAGTGAATTTGCTAATTCTTATATTCTTTTTTTTGATTCCAAGAAGCGTTCTGCAAAAGATTTGGATCTGTCTTGAATCCAGTTTAGTTTATTAACAGACCAAGTATAGACCTTTGTTTTATCAAAATTGATATAGGTTCAGACCCACTCAAAGACCTACTTGGATAATATCTAGTTTGTAAAAGAGTCTGGCATAGATTTAGCCAAATAGCATGCTATGTGGTATGCTATTTGTTTGAGCATGCCATAACATGCCACCCAATGTTATACATACTATTACTTATGTACAATATTAAATATTAATAATACTTTAATGATATTATAATAGGTTGTAATTATATATTTGCAATATTATAAGTTTAAACTTCAATATACTATATAGTAAATTTTTTTAACTTGTAGTTTTTTTTTAAATAACAAATGTAACTATTATAAAAGCTAGCTACTAAATCTTGTATAAAGTTAAAGTTGTCAACTATTGAAGAATTATGGCTCTGTTTTTTTAAAAGAACATAGTTCTAACAAAACCAACTAGTATAATTAATGTCACTAACTTTATTAGAATTATATTCTTTTTTAAAGATAAATTTTAGGAACCTGATTTATAATATATTAATACAAAAATTAAATGTAAGCTCAAGATTTATTTTTTAATAAATTTGGATTTTATGCTAATTTTTTTTTATACTATAATTTGAAATAATGTGTATATTGAGAAATAATAATTTGTAAAAAAATTTTAATTTTATTTAATATACAAACTAATTAAGGGGCATGCTATTTATCATGTAATATTTTTTATTTAGTAGCCACCTCTATCCATGTATAGTATGATCACTTTATTTAATTCTGCTATTTACACACCATGGTTTTTGCTATTTGCACCATGGATTTCATATAATATTAGATCATCAATCAACTTTTCTATTTGCACCATGGTAATATATGTTGCACCAATAAAAACTCACCTTTTTTTGTAGATTAACAGTTATTTGCGTCGTTAATGTTATGTAACATTACACAAATCTTGTTTTGGTAATATAGTAGATCTGCTAATCTAATTTTATAATGCGGGCCAACTCTAACCCTAATTTCATAATTCAGGCCAACACTTACCTAATTTTTTAAGGCCTTAACATAATGCGGGCCAGATTTTTGCAAGTTTGTGTAACTTTGGACTATTTTCATGTTGCACCAATAAAAACTCTCATTTTTTTGTAGATTAACAGTTATTCGTACTGTTAATATTGTGTAATATTACACAAGTCTTATTTTGGTAACCTAATCTAGTAGGCCTGCTAATCTAATTTTATAATGCGGGCCAACTCTAACTCTAATTTTATAATGCGGGCCAATTCTTACCCTAATTTTTTAAGGCCTTAACATAATGCGGGCCAGATTTTTGCAATTTTGTATAACTTTGGACTATTTCATGTTGACCAATAAAAACTCGCCTTTTTTTGTAGATTAACAATATATAGGGGTGCAAAATAAGATTTTTTAATTTTCGTATAACAATATAATGGTGCAAATAGAAAAGGTTGATTGATGATCTAATGTTACATGAAATCCATAGTGCAAATAGCTAAAACCATGGTGTAAATAGCAGTACCCTATTTTAATTAATATAATATATAGACGTGATTACTACCTCTGACCATGACAGTGAATACTTTGTATAATTTTACTTTGTTACTGTGATTTATCTAAGTTGATAGAGCGTTTTTACAAAACTTAACAAGCAATTACGAAAGAGACTATAATTAAAAGTATATAAGGATACTAGTAATTGTTTAATTTGTGTTGTAAATAGTTGTATTTTATTATTGAAAGAGTATGAAGACTTGATATTGAACTTGGGTCCATATTAGCTGCTTTTATATATTTTGATTTTTCACAAATGTAATAGTCTATATCTGCTATATATGTAATATATGCTACAACTACTATTAATAACAATTTTATTAAATTTTAGAAAAAAATACTATTACTTGACCAATTTCAGTACTATTAGAATTTTGAATATAAAACATTGAACTTTCATTAATAACTTTTTGCTCTTTATAAATATGTAACAATATTAAAGAATTTATCTATTACTAACTCATTATTTATAGCAATATTTACTGCTTTAACTTCAAATTCTAGAGGCTCTTTGAATTCTTTTTTCTCAAAAAGATTCATACCTAAATTTTAGTATTTGTCAGATTCATAGATAAGATTAGATCTTTAGTCTTTTTTTGATATTTTAGATCCTAATAGTTTTTGTTGAAGATTATGGCAAAGCATTCCAAGCATTCTCATTAAATTAGTAAACATTCTGTTTTGAGATTTTGTTTTTACTAGTCCCAAGCTAGAAACTCAAGCTAGAAAAAATAGATGTTTAACAGCTGCTGCATGTGGAACAATTGAAAATATTTTTAAAAAAATTGTTATAAAAGTAGAGAATCTCCAGAAAATTGTTTTCAGAAGGTTCTAGAATTAATATGCCAATATTTTGGCAAATAAAAGAGTTGTTTCTTTTATTAAAACTAAAGCTTTTGCTAATTCCAACAAAGCTCTAATTATTAAATTACCAGACATTTTTTTGATATTGCAACTCTTTTGATAATACAGATACAGTAAAAGAGCAATAAATAAACATTATCAAAGAACTTGTGTGCTCATTTGTTATTAGCCACTAATGCATGATCCTTGAGACCATTAATTGCAATATTAGCTCTTAAAATAGTAAAATAAATATTTAAAAATTCTTAAAACATATTAGCTAATATAGTTGTTTTTGATTCAAGACAACCAATAGCATCTATGATAGGAATAAGCACTGTAACTAATATGCCATTGTTAGTAAAATAATGCCAAGTTCTAACAATATCTAAATCTTTGCTTTAATTATAGGATAATTGTTAGTTTTACTAAAATTAATACATTAATAAAATTTTTATTTGAAGGCTTTTACACCCAAACAAACTTTTGTAAGAGAGCACTATTTTGTTTTACAAAATATTAAAAGAGAATGAGCTGCCTTCTTGGTTTTGCTAATCTTGTAGTATTCTAAGCCAAATATAAAAAGATATAAAAAGTTAATAAGGTTTTGGTTATTTTTAATAACCGTGAATAAAAGTTGGTAAAAAATATATCTTTGGCAATTAGATTAAAAGAGTAGAAATAGCAGTAAATTTGAATTATATTTGGATATTTGTTTTTAAGATTCTTTTTTATTTTAACCTTAAATGAAGATTTATCTGTTAGACCGTTTGCAGTTAAAGTTTCGTTTAACGTTATTTTTTTTGAAATTTGTACAGGGGGTGGGAAAAAAAATTAAACAAACATTAAAATTAAACGAGGTTCAAATAAACCTAAACCAGGTTAAAATGAACCTAAATTAGGTTCAAATCACCTAAATCAGGTTCACATGAACCTAAATTCATTTTATTGAGCAAATTAATTTAAAGTTTTATATAATCTAATTAGCATTCAAATATAAAATTTATTTAAATTTATTTAATATATAATATAGTTGTTATAGTGTGCTATTGCAGCATTTCAACTCAAGCAAAATACCCAAGAAGTAACGAATTGGTTTAAATATTGACATCTGTGCTAAATAATCTATTGGCAATCAATTAAAAAAATTGGGTTACAATAACTAAGACTTTCTTTTTTTGCCTTTTTTGTTTTTACTGCCTTCATTATTTCCTTCATCACTATCATTATTTGATGAAATAAATTTTTTTGTGTTCTTTTATGCTATGTTTTTCCATTATTTTTGCAAAATCCACATAATGGATATATAATTTTCTATTCATTTTTAGTATATCTAATAGTTCTATAAGACTTTCAGATTCTCCACACCAATAACAAACATCAAATTTTTTAAGTCGGCATGAAAAATATGTTGCTTCAATTGGAGAATCACATGTAAGATTTAATCTAACACTTATTTGATCTGAAAGTTCATGATCTTCTGGTAACAATTGTGATCTATATGTATAATACAAACCATCAAGTGTAGATTGAAATTTGACTTCTTCTTCATTTGTTAAATTGGTATTACTATAAACACATCGCATTTTACCACAGTGTTCACATAAAATTGTATATCGAATTTTTGAATTAATAAATTGACCTGGTTTTTTTTTATTTATTTCTTTATTGGTAGTAATATTAATTAGTTATAATATAATTAGTAAAATTAGTAATAATTTATTATATTAATAATACTTGAAACATATAATTTCTAACACGGCAATGGCTTTTAATAAAGTTTTGATAAAGTTTTCTTTTTTGTAATTGATTCATCGTAGTCATAGATTTATCTAATTCAGTATCAATTCGGGCTATTATCTTTTATAATAAAATAATTAAGTATAAATAAATAATATAAATTATAAATTAAAATAAAAAATTATTACTTCAAAAAATTCATCAATTTCTTCTTCTAATGCTGGATTATTTATTTCAAAGTAATCATCATACAATTTTAACTGTCTAATTCGATCAAATAAAATATTTTGTACTTTATCAATTGAAATTTATAATTCACATTTTAAGATAGAATTTTTTGTGCTTCTTTGCGAATTGAATCTAATGTATATAATTTTTGAAAAATATTTTCTGACTCATTAGACATTTGTTCTCACTGAAGTGCAACTCCCTGGAGGCCAAGATTAAGAATAAACATTATTCGTTCAGCAGGATTTGCCCAGCTAGGATAAGATGCTGTACATGCTGCAATAACTAAATCAAAATATCCATTTAAAAAAAGTGCAATAAGTGAAACTTGAACAGAACCAAAATTACATCGATGGTCAGTACCTCCATCTGTATAAATTATACTATTTCTGGAAGTGAATCAGTACTTAAATAATATTGCTCTATTGAATTATAAAATTCCGTAGCATGTCTAAGAGCAGAGCTAGCCTGAAATGTAGTATCTTTTAATGAAATATAAACTTGTCCAGCATAAAATTATTGGATTGGATCATTTGGAATTTTAGCAAATAAAGATACAGAAGGAGTAATTGAAAGTTTTGCAAAATTATGATCAGCTGCTAAAAGTTCTGTTTGAGTTAATGTTGCCATTTTTTTGTTTTGAACTCCAGTGCTAGTTGGTCCAGCTTCACCAATTGGTATTTTATGTTTATTATCTGCAAAAATAAAGCAAGTATACTTTTTATATCTTGATAAAAAATGTTGAATGTATTTGAAAATTGCTTGACAATAATACATATCAACATGAGATTTCCTTAATTGTCAGGTTTGTACTATGTATTTAATTTGAAAATGCCCTGTATATTGTGCACTTGTTTTATACCAGGTTTTTTGGACAAAATTGATAAGAAATCCATCGATCAGATGGTACTAAATGTTTATCAGAAAGAGGATACTCATTGTATTTATTTTCTATGTGTTCAATAATTGATTCTCTTAAATCATGGACAGAAATAAAGCTTGGTAAGTAAAGCATATTATCATGGCATCTTTCTTGTACAGATAGAAGAATTTCTTCAAAATAGCATGCTATTTCATCCCAAAATTCATCAAATTTAGTTCCTTTAAATCCACTATTTATACGCATATTTGTAATGATTTCTGGATCTCCAAGCTCGAGCATCATTCTTATTCTTTGATTTATTTTAGCAGAAAGTAATCACCAACTAAGTCATAATAAAGATATTGTAATATACTTGGTGTAACCTTTGTTATTAATGAAAACTATTTATAAATTAAATATTAGCAAATTATATTTAAAAATTTGATGCTTATAAATTATATAAATTATGTAATTAAATATTTACTTTTGCAAATATATTTCTTCTCATATACCGTGTAAAGAATTGAGGTAACATTGATTGTGTCCGGATTATTGCCTGTGCATGTTTTGTTTTATCTCGTAATTCAAAATTTTCAGAAATTTTCCAAATAAAATTTAATGTTCCTAAGTAATTTCCATGATGATAGCGATATAATATTATTGTTAAATCAATAGCAAAAATTGACAAATAGTAAAATCGTTTCTCTTTAGTTTCGGGTAAGTATTCTTCAAGTGATATAATTTCATATTCATTTGCTATTCTAATTCGTTCAGCAATTGGAAAATAAACTTCTTGTATAGTATTTATTGCACATGAAGATCGCATTTCAAGCTCACTATTTTCTTTAGGACTTCGAGCTGGTATAGATGCAGATTGAATTCTCTGAACATGCTGATTAACTGACTCTAAATAATTAGCATATATACGAGCTACTGAACATAGTTCTAAAGTTGCAGTTATAACCTCATTCCAACAAGATTTGCTTGCCCATGGTTGTAAAACACATTCTTCTAGTTTATCAGCACAGAATTCTAGTTCTTTACGTCTTAATGTAGTTTTATGATGTGTTCTATTCTTATAATATGAATTATTTTGACATAATGGTAATTCAAGAAATAATAATGGTATTTTAAGACTATGTAATTTAAAAGTCTTGTGCTTGTCATCCAAATAATAAAGAAGAGATACAAGTTTATTGATAAATGATATACCAATTGAATTTTATGTCCCATGTTCCCAACCAAGATTCTTACTATGTAAAAGCTCTAAAACATTATTATGCAATTGATCATTACAATTGGTTGATGGCTTTGAATAAGGTAAAACTTTTTTAGCTGCTGCATTCATCATCTCATTAAAAACATTAGATGTGGAGGAAACTTGACTTGCAGTAAATATTGACTGTTCATTTTGAATTGTAAATTTAATGTGTGATACATTTTTGTTCTTTACAAATACACATTCTTAAACTTCCAATTAAGCCAGATGCAACCATATGCCATACATTTGTACCTCGAACTTGAATATCGACTCTAACAACTTCTTCAGAAACATAGTCACTGTCTGTATTATAAAGTAAATCTTCAAAAGTTAAACTCTTATCAACTTCAAATAATACAGAAGAAAGAACTGTTTTACTATTTCTTATTACAGATACAAAGGGAAAAATCATTTTTTGACGGAATTTAATAAACTAAAAAAAAAAACTTATTGTTATTATATTCGATCAGTTTAAGTAATACTCATAATATGCACAATTTTAGGTTTCTAACTAATTATGGTAGGTAATTAGAGATTGTCATTGTTAATATGGGTTTTAATGAATGTAATATGTTTATATATATACACAATTCTACTTAATAGTTTGTATTTATTTTATTCGTTAGTGCACCCATTTTAATTTCTACTTTATCACTAGCAATTCATCAAACTTCCTTTTTACAAACATCCTTTATAACCAACACAGCTGTATTTACAAGAATTTAAAGTGTGGTGCAATCTTACAAATCGACTTTATTACTTTTCATGTACGATTACATCATAGATTCATACAATAAACTTCTTTATTACATTAATAGTCTGTCATCATAGACTTCTAAATTACACAACATTATCTCATCGATCATCTTTACCCCTGTACTTTTGTACCCTGAAAATTGTAATCACATGCAACTGGTCAAGCCCGACAGTTAATGGTGCCACTCTAATTGCTTAATTTAAGGGGGGGCTTTGAGGGCAGAGGAAGGGTAACATTAAATGAAACTTTAACTTCAAATGGCCTTATATATACAAAAACAGCATTAATAGAGACTAAATTTAATTAAAGAACTTTTTTGAATTTTTTTTAAAGAAAAACTGAAGTATAACGATTTGCTAATAGTTAATAATATCTAAGATATGTTTTTGTTCTTCTTTTAGTACTATAAAACTGTAAATAAAATTTTAGAATATTCTTTTGCTATTTGTTTAAAGCAATAGTAATATCAGTAAGAGATAATATTACTTTGAACTTATTATTCAAATAATTGAAAAGATATTGATAAGAATTTTATTACTTAATATTTTAGAAGAGGATAGGCAATAATTTGGGCTAGTTTATTAAAGAATTCAAGAAAATAGAAGTTTTTGGCTATTTAAAAGGAATGTTTTTATAAATAATAGCATTGAATAACTTTTGTCAATTTTGAATTGTTATTTTGTAAATTGGTTTAACAATCCTATCTGCTAAGTTTTTTTGGTGATTTAAGGGTAGAGGGTATGTAGATCATTTCTATTAATAAATGAGTGACCAAAAATATTTTTATTGCGAATTTAAAAGTTGCTACATATAAAAGTTAATTTTTTACTATATAAATTGTATTTATGTACTAAGTAAAAATTGTTTGTAATAAAAAATTACACATATTATAAATTTTATTAATTTTGAATAAAACTTGATAAAGTTTTTATAGTATTAACTTTTGTGAAAGCAGGGTCTTATTGCGGGGTGATCACAAATTGGCCAATCAAATCATGTGTAAACAATAAGTAAAATAGGATCACAAAGATAAAAACTACTATATAATAGGTTCTACTAGGCCAATTTTAATGATTCGACCACTGTTAGAATCAGAAAAACCTCTTCTAAATATAAAATTTTTAGTAACTAGTTTATTAATAAAAATGATCTACATACCCTCTACCCTTAATATAGGTAAAGAGAGACTATTGGTACTATTATTTGAACTATAAAAATTTTGTTAGCTAAGTATTTTATATATTAATAAATTATTTGTATCTAATTATATACTCTAATTGATTTTGGTCCAAACTAATTAATTTTTTTACAAAATTTAGAAGTAAAACTTATATTCTTTTAATTATAATTGTTTTTTTAGTAACAGGAGGACCCCAAAAATCTATGTGAGGTTATATTATATTTGAGCATCATAGTAAAAATTTTTTTGGTTAGCTATATTTTATTCATTAAATCGAACTTTCACCTATTTTTAACTTTTTTTGAAATACAACGTTTTTAAAAAAAAAACTGACTTACACTCACCAAAAAAAACCTAAAAAAAAACCCCCAAAACTTACACTTACTAAAAAAAAAATGGACTTATGCTTGCTAAAAAAAAAAGAAAGAAAA
>QKWP01000211.1:195142-288512 GCA_003550325.1 Gigaspora rosea | reverse complement strand
CTTAGATTGTAACACAGGCAAATTTGCCTGCGTATTTTAAAATTTTTAATAAAATTTTAAATATTGATTTTAGCCATATCTTTTCTAAGTAAAAAATATTCTTTAAGTTTTGTTTTAGTAACTTTGTTATAAAATTTTTTTAAAATCATTAGAAAACTTTAATATAATAAATGTTTAAAGTTCTTGTATTGGCATTTTTACTATTAAAATTTTTCTTTAGATTTTTTCAAATTTTATATGTTCCCGTCTATAAAAAAAATCTTTACTTCTAATACAAGTCTTAATTTTTACAAGTAAATCATTAAAGTTGCAATAATGAAAGTTGTCATCCTTTATATAAACTACAATATTGTCTTAAGAACTATAGTTCTAAAACTAAAACTAAATAAGATCGCAGAAAAATTGTAATAAAATTTTTTAAAAAAATTTTTTCTTAAAATTATCTATTTTCAGCTTATATGTAACTATAATTTATTTTCTTATAATATAAAAACTAATTTTGCAAAAAAGTAATCCTTATTTTCAAATATAATTGTACAAAGTTTTATTTAATTATTTTAGTATTTTAAAAAAGTAAATCAGAGCTAAAAAAGTACAAAAACGCAGGCAAATTTGACTGTGTTCTACTACAATCTAAGGGATAAATAATTTTATGTATATGGTTAAAGTAATTTGGTGCTCTGTAGCAATTACCATATTTTCGTGAAATAATGCACTCTGGTGCATTATTTTGAGTATAGGTAGGACCCCGAAAAATACATAGATAGGTCAGGTTAATTATAGGATTACTAAAAAAGGAAAGATATGCACAAAAAACTTTAAAAATAAGCAAAAATTACTATAAATGGAAAGAATCTGCATAAAAAACCTCAAAAATAAGCAAACTCATACCTGACCTATCTATGTATATTTCAGGGTCCTGTATAGGTGCATTATTTAGAGTACACGCCGGGGCGTTATTTCAAGACATATATTGATTTTTTTGCCAAGTTAGATCTTTAATAAATTGAATTAAGTTCTTTAAAAGATTTTTGAGTTTTAAATATATTTTTTAGCATGTTTGAACTTATGATATATTTATGAGCCTGAATTCTGATTTTATATATATGTTAAATTAAAATATTATAGTAATAATCGAAATAATACTATCTTGTGTAACAAGAACTCTCAATTGTAAAAAGGTATATTCTATTTAAATCGCTAATTTAATATTAATGATCTTTATACATAACAACTATATAGGGGCACATTATTTTAAGACATGCCGGGTCATTATTTTGAAACAATATATATGCTATTTTTAGGGGACTCGATTTTCTAAATAATGCTCTGGCCTGTTATTTTGCAAAAATATGGTATTAATTTATGACATTATTTGAAGGCTGGGCTCTTTAAATAGCATATAAGAACCCCAAGCTATTAGTATATAGGTCAGTAAACTAGATGCATAGCCAACTTAATAACTTTTTTAGATGTAAGATCTTAGATTGCTTAAAAATCAACAAAATTTTAAAAAAAGTTAGATATTCTATTTGCATATTTTTTAACTAAATTTAAAACAGTTAGAGATTGCAAATGCTTATTTTTGGTACCGATAGGGCATGGTTTACTACCTTAGATTTCTAAAAATAAGCTATCTTTTTTTTAGATTTAAAAAATTAGAAGTTTATTTTGAAGTATTATAACTTTTTAAGGAATTTGTACACAATAAGGAGGTAGCTTATTTTAGAGATATAAATCCTAAAAAGGTTTATTTATCTCAATGTTTACTTTTAAAATTTATTTCACGTACTAATATGCATTCCGATATAAATAAATACAAACAAATACCTTTTTTATTATTATAATAATAATATAAATTAATTTTAAATTTTAAAAGCCATTGTAAGAGATTTAATAATCCAAATTTAACGATTTTGGCACCATTCGAATCGTCTCATTGAGACGAATCGAATGGTACCAAAATCGTTAAATTTAGATTAATGTAGCACAAAATATTAATACTTTATAATTTTTATAAAATCTTAACGAACTTGATAACCAGTGGTCCAAATTTGATGATTTTGGTACTATTCGATTCGTCTCGATGAGACAGTTCTAATGGTGCCAAAATCATCAAAATCGGATCAATAGATCACAAGATATCTACGAAAAACTTTTGTAACACTATATAACAGATATTGTACTCTATAAAATTACGTTGCAAAATGTTTTTCATAGATATCTTGTGATCTAGTGATCCAATTTTGATGATTTTGGTACCATTAGAACCATCTCATCGAGACAAATCGAATGGTACCAAAATCATCAAATTTGGATCACTGTAGCACAAGATATTAATGATTTTATAATTTTTATAAAATCTTAACGATCTTGATAACCAGTGATCCAAATTTGATGATTTTGGTACCTTTCGATTCGTCTCGATTAGACGGTTCTAATGGTACCAAAATCATCAAAATCGGATTACTAGATCACAAGATATCCACGAAAACGTTTTGTAACGTAATTTTATATGGTATAACAGTCTTTATATAAATTGCGTTACGAAAGTTTTTCGTAGATATCTTGTGATCTGGTGATCCGATTTTGATAATTTTGGTGCCATTATAACCGTCTCATCGAGACGATTCTAATGGTACCAAAATTATCAAAATCGGATCACTAGATCACAAGATATCTACGAAAACATTTTGTAATGTAATTTTATACAGTATAACAGTCTTTATATAAATTGCGTTACAAAAGTTTTTCGTAGATATCTTGTGATCTAGTGATCCAATTTTGATGATTTTGGTACCATTAGAACCGTCTCATCGAGACGAATCGAATGGTACCAAAATCATCAAATTTGGATTACTGGTTATCAAGATCATTAAGATTTTATAAAAATTATAAAATTATTAATATCTTGTGCTATAGTAATCTAAATTAACGATTTTGAATTGTACCAAAATCGTTAAATTTGGATTATTAGATCTCTTACAATAGTTCTTCAAATATTTAATTAAATGCTATATAAAGGGTAGCTTATTTTTAAAGATAAAAATTTTATTATTGTTTTTAATTTAAAAATATAGGATGGGTTATAGAGATTTTTAAATTTTTTGTTTAAATTAAAAAAGTAACTTATTTTTAGAGTAACATATTTTTAGAAATATTTTATTATAAGTCAGATAATATGTTTGCTTATTTTTAATAAATTTTTATATGTTATATGGTAAAAATGCTTATTGATATTAATAAAAATACTTGCTTAGAGCTATTATAAAAATTTTTAAATTTTTTGTGACCTATATACTAATAGCTCGGGGACCTAGCATATATAGTCACAAAATGGTATAATTCAAAAATCAACAAATAACAAATTATACAAAATTAGCTATATATTTTACATATTTTTTGTATAAGATAATATTGTTCAAGACTGTATAAAGTATGTAATAAAATTTATAGGTTGCCACAATAATATCATACAAGAAATGTTAGCACAAATTAGTACAGTGTAAAATATTGATACATATTAAATTAAATTATACATTGATACATATAAATAAATTTATTAGATGTATACCACTATTGGCATGCTCGTGCTACTGTACCAAATACTCTACCACCAAGCCATCCATTGTTACCATTTTGGTATAAGGTATAAAATGTGTAAAAAATTATAATTTTACCAAATACCAGTACGATCACGTTTCTTGTATAACATGAAATGTGTATAGGGATGGTTTCCTTCAACTTTTTGATGTCACTTATCCTGATTTTTGCAAAAACCTTTTTTAGTAGGAGTAATGATTTTCATTTATTCGTTTTTGGAAAGAGTTAAAATTTTTACATACCAAATATGTAATATATATGTAAATTACTGTTATGATATAAGACTGGCGTCACTGATCATTATGATGTTAATGATGTTAATTTAAATTTTTACATACCATATATATATAATATAATTTCATATGCAAATCACTATTATTTGTTATGATGCAAACTTGCGTCACTGATTATTTTAATTTCAATACCAGTACGATTACATTTCTTGTATAACATGAAATGTGTGAAGGATGCTTTCCAATCAACTTTTTTGATGTTTGCCATGCTAATTTTGAGAGTTATGTTCATCGTATTTTTTTCCTATTTTAGTAGGTATTGGAAAATATCATACCAGGAACGTAAATGAATGGTTTTACTGGCATCTAAAACGAAGACAAAATCTTAAAGCTGATTGGTGTGTATTTTAACTCATGATCATTACTTGTTTTATATAATATAAATTTCTAATTTTAGAAGGAGGTTAAAGTGAAGTGAAATTTAGTTAGGAGGTTTATATATTTATATCAAGAATGCGGCGGTTTATGCAGCATTTAGATCATGTATTAACTTCCACTCTAACCAAATCCAACAATTTTATGTATAAAACTTATCGTAAATTGGTCATAAGATGATTATATATTGCAAAATTCGTTCTTCCTTAGTAAATGATTGGCTTACATGTGCTGCGTAGCGGCACATGTAAGCCAATCATTTACCTTATTGAAGTAATAATCTGATGTCATTTGTAATGCTTTATTGCTTTATTATTACGATCAATGGCTTGCCATTTAAAGTAAAATCGAGTTTAAATTTTAGCCAACTTTTATTAAAAAATGATTCATAATACCAGTATGATCACATAAAATGTGAGAGGGATAGTTCCATTCAACTTTTTTGATGCACTACGTTGATTTTTAAAAAATCCTTTTTGGTTGGAATAATGATTTTCATTTATTCACGATTACAATATACCAGTACGATCACATGAAATGTGTGAGGATGGTTTAATGGCATGGCCTATGCTAATTTTTGCAGAATCCTTTTTTAGTAGAAGTAATGTTTTCATTTTTGGAAGGAGTTAACATTTTTACATATACTGTAATGTCATAAGCTAATTATGCAATATTATACAAACATGACATTATTGATTTTAAAATTTGAAACTAAATTTATAGTTCATCCGTTTAAATGTTTTAATTGATTACCTGCACATTACGACATTTAGATAATTCAAAAAATTTAAAATAGTAGTTACTACACGATATTCTAGAAATCTGTAACATTTTTGATCGTCTACATGATTGGGGATATATGGCCAGTTTGTTAATACTGCATGCAAATATTCTATGATTACATTTATCATAATGTTTGTTATAGATTATTACTACATTTTTGTTTAATAATGTATTGTATCTAAATTGGGTATAGTGTGGGAATCGTTGTAAATGTTAAAGTACATAATTCATTATTAATAAAACGGGATAGTTAGTCAAGATAGTTAATATTGATTATCTATCTATATAACTCAATTCTGGGTTTGTGCGTTTTATGTTTTTGATTGGTCGTATCTACCTGAGTATGAGTAGTAATGCCACTGAAATTGATTTTTGAAAAAGGCCTATTTTGTCTTCAATAGAGAAAATTAAAATTTTTTATAAAGAAGAGCAAATAAAATTTATATAGATATGTTCCTTATAATTTCGTCTATTCAAAAAAAGTATCAAATAATTTCATCTTTCAAGTAAAATAGGTCAAAAACAATTTCGTCTTCAAATTTTAATTTTGGGTTTTAGAACCCGAAATGCTTTCATTCTCATGTATAAGTGTGGGAAAACTTGCATAATTTAATAATTTACGTAAGGTAAGTAATTATTACAAAATTCCTGTGATCATCTGCAATTATTGCGACATTTTGATCATTTGCATTAATGTCGTTATGGTTTAATCATCAATATGTAAAATCGAGAATAATAAGTTTTGTAACATGATTTTTATAATAACCGGTAACAGAATTTTCACAGTATCTTGCAACTGTTTTCAAAAAGCGTGGAAAGATGCAGATTATTGTATTATAGAGAATTAACGATAGTTCCAGAATTTTTAATTTTTTTCTGCATCTTTTTGAAAACAGCTGTAACAGTCCCAATACAACCCTAACTATATACTACAATGTGCTACTTGAATTTTTTTGCGATAGAAATTAATGTTTTACGAAAATTAATTATATAATGGAAAGGTATAATGAATCAATCGTTAACTTGGAGAAATTATTGTTATTTAAATTATTAAATAGAAGATTTAACTAGATTGTTAGAAATTTAACCAGATAATATGATAACATTAAGGTATAGAAGTAAAATTACTAATATGATGAAAAGGTATAACGAATCAATTGTTAACTTGAAGAAATTATTGCTATTTTAAATTATTAAATAGACACATCCGGTGATTTAACTAGATTGCTAGAAATTGAACCAGATAATACGATAGCTTTACGGTATAGAAGTAAAATTAATTATATAATGAAAAGGTATAACAAATCAATCGCTAACTTGGAAAATTATTGTATTTTAAATTATTAAATAGAAGATTTAACTAGATTGCTAGAAATTTAACTATAGTAGATAATATGATAACTTTAAGGTATAGAAATGAAATTAATTATAAAATTAAAAAGTATAATGAATCAATTACTAACTTGGAGAAATTATTATATTTAAGCATCCGAAGATTTAACTAGATTGCTAGAAATTGAACCTGATAATACGATAGCTTTAAGGTATATAAGTGAGATTAATTATATAATGAAAAGATATAACGAATCAATCGTTAACTTTGAGAAATTTATTGTTATTTTAAATTACTAAATAGATAGATGAAGCATCCGAATATTTACTAGATTGCTAGAAATTGAACCAGATAATATGATAACTTTAAGGTATAGAAGTGAAATTAATTACATGATAAAAAGGTATAATAAATCAATCGCTAACTTGGAAATATTATTGTTATTTTTTAATTATTAAATAAATAAATGACGCATCTGAAGATTAAACTAGATTGTTAGAAATTTAACCAGATAATATGATAACTTTAAGGTATAGAAGTAAAATTAATTATAATATGAAAAGATATAATGAATCAATTGCTAACTTGAAAAAATTATTATGTTTTAAATTATTAAATAAATAGATGACGCATCCGAAGATTTAGCTAGATTGTTAGAAATTGAACCAGATAATACGATAGCTTTAAGGTATAGAAGTGAAATTAATGATATGATGAAAAGGTATAATGAATCAATTGCTAACTTAGAGAAATTATTGTTATTTTAAATAATTAAATAGATAGATGACACATCCGAAGATTTAACTAGATTTCTAGAAATTGAACCAGATAATATGATAACTTTAAGGTATAGAAGTAAAATTAATTATATGATGAAGAGGTATAACGAATCAATCGCTATTTTGGAGAAATAATTATAATTTAGATTGTTAAATAGATAGATGAAGTATCCAAAATTTAACTAGATTGTAGAAATTGAACCAGATAATATGATAACTTAAGGTATAGAAGTAAAATTAATTATATGATGAAAAGGTATAACGAATTAATTGCTAACTTGGAGAAATTATTGCTATTTTAAATTATTAAATAGATAGATAAAGCATTCGAGATTTAACTAGATTGCTAGAAATTGAACTAGATAATACGATAGCTTTAAAATATAGAAGCGAGATTAATTATATGACGAAAAGGTATAATGAATCAATCGTTAACGTTGAGAAATTTATTGTTAAATAGATAGATGACGCATCTAAAGATTTAACTAAATTGCTAAAATTGAATCAGATAATACAATAGCTTTAAGGTATAGAAACGAATTAATTATATGATAGAAAAGGTATAACAAATCAATCACTAACTTGGAGAAATTATTGTTATTTTTAATTATTAAATAGATAGATGACGCATCAGAAGAATTAACTAGATTGCAAGAAATTTAACCAATGATAACTTTAAAGTATAGAAATGAAATTAATTATAAGATGAAAAGATATAATAAATCAATTGCTAACTTAGAGAAATTATTATATTTTAAATTATTAAATAGATAGATGATGCATCTGAAGATTTAACTAAATTGCTAAAAATTTAACCTGATAATATGATAACTTTAAGGTATAGAATAAAATTAATTATATAATAAAAAGATATAATGAATCAATCACTAACTTAGATATTTTAAATTATAATGAATCAATTGCTAACTTAGATATTTTAAATTATTAAATAGATAGAAGACCTGATCAAGCTCAAAATTTTTACGATCCTGTGGCAGAGCCACAGATCGGACGCTAGTACAATTATCAAATCTGTAATTATTACCTTTAGAGCATTGTAATAAATTCGTAAGTGAATTAATAATCAATATGTGAAAAATTGAGACGTTACACCATTGTGACATCTTAACTCTGATACGTACATTTAGTACGTTCCTGGTTTTAGCGCGACTGCGTCGGTCAGCTACTCTAATATGTTACATGTAATTGCTTCATTGTGCATATGTGTGAAGAAATAGTCATCGTGGGAAAATTACATACATCCTATACATGTGTGTGCGCATGATATATACCGGTATGATTACGGTTCTTCTGTAACATGAAATGCGAAAAGATGGTTTCCATTTAACTTTTTTGATGTTCGCTATGCTGATTTTTTCAAGAATCCTTTTTTTTAAGGTGGGCAATGGTTTTCATTTTTCCAATTCATAGAAGGGTTATATGATTCTGACGGCACAAGATGACAACACGTGTATGTGTAAACGATGGTGTGGGAAATATATTCAATATTATATAATAAATGGTATACCTCTTAGTGATAACGTTAATTTTTATTTACAGGTTTTTCCTCTTTGTCACTTATATATCGCTTGTAAACAAAGTCACAAGCTGGAACATTATTATGAGTATATATATATATTTCTACTGACAAGGTCGTTTAGCACTATACTAGCTTACTTCCTTATTTTCTTTAGTAAAATTGAAACGAACTTCTCTGCTTGTTGTCCCTCTTTATTGAAATCAAATCTTTATTTTGGTTTCTTTTTTTAAATTTTATTGTATAAGTCATACATTATTAAATCTTCGCCTTTAATCTTTACTTTCTTTAAATTCTTTATTAGACAGATTCGTATTTTATTAAAATTCTTTTTTTGGGTGGATTGCATGTTATTAAGTTTTTGCTTTCTTTAAATTCTAATTATACCAAATTATAAGTTATTTTGTTTTACTTTCTTTATATAATTTTCACTGAACGAGATTATATTATCGAATTTTCGCTTTGTTTAAAAAATTTCTACGCATAATTATATTTTTGCTTTTAGATTAGGTTTAGTCTTTTTTTTTAAAAAAAAAATTCTTGTAATTTTTTTACCTTATTAGGTTTATGCCTAAACTTTGATTTAGTTGTTTGATATTTTGCACTAAAGAATTTATAATTTAAATCATGGATTGATTTTTTTTTAATTATGCTGTTATATAATCATGTATTAATATTTCATGACAGTAATATTAAAATTGGCTTTTTATTGAGATGAAGGTGACGCACGGGTTGTTACGTCAGATCTATACAATAATATAGTTATTATATGAGATTGTGTAAATAACTGAATTTGCATGAATTAACCCGTATCACATGGCCTTCAGCCATATAACCCTTGTTAATTTAGTTATTTTCTACAACCCATACAATTACTATAACAAACATTACTCCCTACAATTAACCTCCACCCTTATACCTAAATGCTAAAAGAAGAAATACATACAACAAAAAAAAATTAAAAACAAACCAAAAAAAAACATAAAAAGTACAAAAGCTGATCGTACTGGTCCTGCGCTGCGTCACGCGCTGCGCAGCTACCCTAATTAGGATAGTGCTATATTTTATGGACAGTTTGCCATAAAAAAAATAAAATATTATTTGCAATAATAAGAGAGCAAAATTTAATCTGTTTATGTGCCTCTACTTAAGATTGATCTTCTATAAAATTAATTGATTTATTTAATAATAATAAGGCAATTCTTTATTAGTGACAATAGAACTAAAGACCTCCTTTTGACCTTAACTTGAGGTCTTTATATACATTTTGAATTCCATTTATGTTTACATGGCTTTTTACTAGGCTAACTCTTGGATTATTATGTTGACGCCGTACTAACTACATTTACTTCATGACTTTCAAGCTTTCGCCAAGGGCTATGCTTGCTTTTACAATTTCTCTAATCTGCCACGCAGCCTCAACTATGCCTACGCAGTGGGCTTTTACTAGCTTACATTGGTCCAACAGGCTTAAATGGCTACATACACGTAGCCACTCTTATGCTTCAATGCGGTCATATTGACATTCATATGATTAAGCCAGCAAGCCACCCATCATTACCATTTTAGTATAATAAAAAATTTATAATTTTACCAAATTAGGATGCTGCTACATTTTATGGACAGTTCGCTGTGAAGAAAATAAAATTTTATTTACAAAAATAAGAGAGTAAAATTTAATTTATTACAACACACATTCTTAAATCACGTTAAATTATAAACTTGCTACAACTATTTTCAAAGAGTTTGAACGGTCTAAAATTACCATATTATGGGAAATTCGCCAATTTTCTGAATATCAAAACATCAGCACGTACAGAATGTGACATACATGTGCAATTATAGTAGGTATGCTGCAACCAATTTTTTGATTATGTTTATTAAACTTAATTTATTTTATAATTACTCTATCAGGTGTGTATCAAATTTCACGACGCACCATTTATTTTCCCGGATTGCTTGTGTAAAATTACATTTGGGATGTAAGTAAATTAATGTTTCTAATTATTTGATACATTTATAAGTTACGAATGATTTAGATCCAAATTTGTCTAGTTGGTTTTTGCACCGTCCTAAATAAAACATACAACTTTTTATTGGTTAATACTGTATTATTTTCGGACATAAGCAATCAAATCAATATTTTTAGGATTAATAATAAATTATCTGTCTTCAAATTGCCCGAAAATACATTTATTTTATTATATTTTATATTCGATTTTTGCGATTTTTATAATTTTGTCGACTTAACTACATTGACAATAATACACATAAAAATAATATAAAATATTATTGATCCACATGAATAAAATAAATTTATAGAAACTAGCAATCAACAACAATGCTTTCATACGGTACTAATGTAATATATGTTTCCATTTCATTTCTAATATTATCATCTAAAAATAAATATTCAAATAAACCTATGTATTTCAATGTTCTGTTTCGTATGCAGAATTCGATTATTACTTCAGTAATTTTTTTGTCAAGCTCATAAATTAATAATTTAAGGGAGAATACAATTATTGAGAAAAATATTCATATATAGTTTTAGCCAAAACCCCCTTAAATCAAGATATTGCAGTGTTGATGACAATATTTCTGCAAACTGCCTAGCTAGAATTTTAAGTTCTTCTTTTGCTGATGAGTAAGAGGTGCATCCTAATGTGAGGAATTGAAGGTTTTGTAAATTATCAATAAGCTCTAGGAGTTGTGTTGAAAACTCAATAAAAGAAATGTTGAGATATGTAATATTTGGGCAAAAAATCTTTAACGCTTCTAGTAATAAAGGTTCTTCCAAAATCCAATCTGAACTAAATTTTAATCATTGTAGTAAAAAGCCAGAATTTTCTAAAATTTGAAGTATATATGATGCATCAATCTGGAAACCAACGATTTCTAAAGTGGTAATTTTACAATTTAATATGTTCAACAGTTCTGGATTGCCGTAATACCTCATATGAAGAATTTCTAAATTTTTACAATTTTTTAGTACCTCAAACTCTGCACTACAATTACAATATTCTATTATAACTTCTTGTAACGAATTTTTTTGACTCTAAAGCTGAAACGATGCCATAGAATTCTGTAGGATATTGTTTACCAACTATGCTAAATTGTCTAAGTTGTTCTTGTGATTTAATAATACGTAAAAGAGCTTGAAATAACTGTGGCTCATATGCAGAATGAAATTTATCAAGTTTCAAAGCACTAATTTTCGTAGCATTTTTTTCCAAGATTTTTAATAAATTAGTAGCATTTTCAGTGCTGAATATCATTAAACTCAAAGTTAAATCTTGGAGTCTTGAAAAAAATTGCTTATGTTGTCCTAATGAATAAGGTCTTTCCAAATTAATTTCATCATCAAGAATATATAAATAATGTAAATCTAATTTGTACAAAATGGCACCACTCTCAATAAATAATTTAATTAATAAATTCATTATACGATATAATGATAGTGTATAATAGGATTTTGGAACAACTTGCTGTAAATTAATCCATTTTTCAACATTACTTTTTAAATGTGATAGATCAAGAACCTTTAGAAATCTCGCATAATCAAATAGTGTTTCAGAAAATTCTGTATTTATTCCAAATCCTTTTAAAATGAATTTTTCATCTTCACCAAGTGACGAAAAATATTTAGAAATGAATAAAGGCTTTTTTTGTTCGAATGAAAATGGATCTTGCCAAAGAAAAGGAATTGCCATTTTGCACCAATGTCGGCTCACAAGTGTGCATGAGTATAATGAATAAATTTCTTTATTTAAATTATTAAGAATATTTTTCATTAATTCGGGCATATCGCCCATAAACATTTTTGATGCCATTTAAAGTGAAGAAAGGATTAAAGTGAAGAATGATTAGGTTCTTTATGGTTTCGTTATTATTACAGCAGGTATTTTTATATGGATCTAGTTCACCCCTTGATAAAAACCGGTATTACAAAACAATAACTAACTTACTAATTTCAGCTAAACAATAGTATGCTGGCGCTTTCATATGATAGCAACTGCACGCTTGCGACAGAAAAACTTGACATCAACAGCTCCTGAACCTGATTGACAACTATGCTGAGAGATGATGTACTGCTTAATTTAGAATTTATGATGAAATCACCAAAAGAACAGCCACAGGAATGGGAGTTACGCCTTCGTCTTGAGAAAGCAATCAAGATTGCATCTAATCCTCTCTTCTATCAGATTCCTGTCATTTTGTTGTAAATGTCCTTTAGAATTCCATCCGAGCTGCTTTATGCAGGTGGAAAACCATAGGCTGATATTAGAATTGCTTTAAAGAAATTCTATTTCATCGCCGGTCTGTTTTTATACATGTGGGAAAGATATTACGCATTGCTAAATCTAATTATACCCGAATATGCTATATATTACAATAACAGGTAAAGCAATTCTAAATACGTAAAGTTTTATATATATATAATTTTTACATGTGTTACAGTAGCGATCACATGTTTTGCATCACCCGAAACAAAACGAACAAAAGGCCATATCTCGTGACATACACATGACAATGACATAAAAATTGGTTAATTCAAAATCATAGATGATCATTGAAATTATGCAAAGTTACACGAATTCAGGTTTTTTACTTGCCTGATTCCAAAAATAGTGATGCAAATCATGTGATCAATTGCGTATCAAAAAAATAACGTCATAAGCTTCCCCCAATTTTTTTTTTCAAAACAGAACATCACTAGCTGAAGTTATATATTTTTGTTCGCACTTTTTACTTGTGGCTCCCTCCCCCCTATAAAAATTATTATGGTTCGTATTTCTGACAACAAACTTTCAAGGATATATGCTCTTTATAAGGAAGGTTTCTCTTCCCGTTACATTGCAAAAAAAGAGAATGTTTCGCAACCGTCGGTAGTCCGAATATGTAATAAAGTAGAGGCAACTGGTTCTGTAAAAGATTTGCCGAAATGTGGGGCCCCAAGAATATTTACCAACCGAGACGAACGGAGTATTATACGTCTACTTGCATCTGGTAAATGTTCAAATGCAGTAGAAATTCAAAAATACCTAAGAATTTATGAAAACATTGTAGTAAGTGAAGACACAGTGAAGCGTGCATTGCGAAGAAATGGACTTTCGTCCAGGGTTAAGCGTAAAAAGCCATTTTTGAACAAAAGAACTCGCAAAGAACGGTATAAATTTGCTAAAAAATACAAAGACTGGAGTGTTGAGGACTGGCGTCGTGTTATCTGGTCTGATGAATCCAAATTCAAGATATATGGTTCAGATTGTCGTCAGTATTGTTGGAAACGACCAAACGAACCGTTTAATGAAAGAAATGTGATCCACACAAAGAAATATGGAGGTGGTAGTGTTATGGTATGGGGATGCTTCTCCTCTTTCGGGGTTGGTAATATCGTGCGAATTTATGGGACAATGGACGGAGATCTGTACCGTCAAATATTAAGTGAAGACAAGACCTCTTAGGAACAATCCGGTGGTATGGATTAAGAAAAGATGATATTATTTTTCAACAGGATAACGATTCAAAGCACACGGCTACTGATACTAAGGTGTGGTTCTATCATAATGGTATTGAGGTACTTGATTGGCCACCTTATTCGCCCGATTTAAATCCTATCGAGCATTTGTGGAATGAGATTGACAAGCTAAGAAGACTGTTACATGTAGAGATTGATGATCCGGATGAGCTTTGGGATGCGATTCAGAAGGTTTGGGTCGAAATGGATATGGACTATCTTAACAAGCTAATTGAAAGCATGCCACAATGAGTGATGGATGTTTATAAAGCAAAGGGGGGTTATACCGAATGGTAAACTTTTTTTATAAAAAAAAATATTGCTTTGTTGTTTTTTTTTTATTTGTAAATTGGCAAAATTTATATTTTAAAAAAACGATCAAATGAAATGCATCACTAAAATTTTAATAAAGCTTTATTTTTGCGAGTTCTTGATTAATAACTAGGCAAAAAATTATACATTCGTATTACCTTATATCTAGTGAATTTAATAATTGAAATTTATAATTATTCGTTGTCTATTGATAAAATTATTTGATCTCAAAGTTCGGGTATTAGGGTGATGCAAAACATGTGATCGCCACTGTATTATTATTATTTTTATTATTATTATTATTATTATTATTATTATTATCGTTATTACTTTCTTATTTTGAGAGGAGATTTTTGTGGCTCAATCGAAATCTCATTAGGGATTTAAACCCAATAATGATTAAACCCCCAATCAAGTGATTAAATTCTAAAGGGATTAAGACTAATATGTGTTTCGGATTGTGAAATGAGGTCAATTATCGCTCGCAGATAAATGCATAATTAGAGGATTTATACTCGATTTGTATTAAATTTATTTGATTAAACATTAATATATTTTAACTCGTAATTGCATTAGTCGTTTTACATTTAAAATAAAACTGTTACGTAACGTCGCATAGTCAATTATTTTTGAAGCACGTGACAAAAATCGGTAATCTTGCTAAAAAATTGTTCCTCCCGTAATTTTTGACCAATAAAAATTTAAAGTCAGGCGCAGTATGACAGCAAAAACAAAGGTCCCATGAAAAATTAGAATTAGAACTATGTGCGTTTATAAGAAAAATTTTATTAAACCACAAAAGGTGATGTAATGGGTTCCCTGTAACAATTTAATTGGAGTTTAGATTATTATCAATCTTTCTAATTTCTGAATTTGGTAATTTTGATAACCAGGAAACGTTGTAAATATAATTTCAAGTGTGAAAATATAGCTTTCATGAAAATATGACACCCAGTTGTTATTAGTTAAGTTTCCTCGTATTATTTTTCATACTCTTGTTCATCCCACCTAAAATAAAGATTACATAAATTTCATTCCCTTTACTGTATAATAAATGCCTTGTAACCTTTGAATATTCAAGCTTTATATTTTATGGTTATGTTCTAATGTTAACTATCCGAGTTAAACCATGTATGGCTCTCTCCTTTGATAGTAACATACATTATTGTTCCAGTTGTGATCCTTTAGTAGAATGAAAAAAAATATCGTTATTTTAACCACCAATTGCTAAATTTATTGATAAACTAATTTATTAATATGAGTATTAAAATATCACGGTTTTTAAAATATTAAACGATTCAAACTTGTCTAAAAAATTAATTATAAAAGTAATTCATAAAAACTAGCAATCAACACAGACATCTTGATGTGATACCAATGTAATGTATGGTTCAACTTTTTCTCTAATATCATCATCTAAATTTCAGAGGTCTAAAACTCCCACGTAATTCAAAGTTCTGTTTCGTATGCAAAATTCTATTAGTGCTTTAATATTTTTCTCGTTATCACGATGATCAATTAACAGTTTATTTAAAGGTGCATTGCAATGATTGATCAATATATATATATATATTGTTTTAGCCGAATATTACATATAAGATTTTCAAAGTTAATGGTAATATTTCTGTATTCTGCAAACTGCTCGTAATTTTAGCTCTTCTGATATGTCAGCAATGCACTGTAAAGTGAGAAATTGAAGTTTTTGTAAATTACCAATAAGCTCTAAGAATTGTGTGGAAAACTTAATGTTCTAAACTTTGTACTATAGTCGATGCATCAATTTGGAAATTATCTATCTCTAAATTGCTGATTTTATAATTTAATATTTTCAAAATTTCTTCACTACAGTCACAGTTATGTATTATAACTTCTTGTAACGAGTTTTTTTGACTCTCTAAAGCTGAAATAATGCCGTAAAATTTTGTAAGATATTTTACAGCAGTTAAGCTAAATTTCTTGTGATTTAATAATACGTATAAGAAGATGAAATAATTGTGGATCATCATCAGAACAAAATCTGGTAAGTTTCAAAGCATCAATTTTTGTAGCACTCTTTGCCATTATTCTTAATAAATTGGTTGCATTTTCGGTGTTGAAATTTGACATCACACTCAAAGTTAAATCTTGGAGTTGTGAAAAAAGTTGCTCATTTTGACCTAATGAATAGAAAATCTCTGAATTAGTTTCATCAAAAAAATATTCATTATATGCAGCTAATTTTGTACAAAGTTGCCCCATTATTAGCAAATAATTTAATCAATAAATTAACTATGTGATGTACTGATTCTAGTGTAAAATGATTCCATTCTTGAAATTCTTGAACTTTACTTTTTAAACAAAGTAAATCAAGAACTTTTAGAAATCTTGCATAATCAAACAGTGTTTTGGAAATTTCCACGTTTATCCCACATTCATTTAAAATAAATTTTTCGTCTTCTTCGAGATGAGAAGTAGTTGGAAATGAATAAAGGCCTTTTTCTGAATGAAGATGGATCTTGCCAAAGAATTGGAATTGACATTTTACACAAATGTCGGCTCACAAATGCACATGAGTATAAAGAATCAAATTCATTATTTAAATTATTAAGAATTTTTTCCATTATTTCGGGAATATCGCCTATAAATATTTTTGATGCCATGTGTTATACGTATTAAAGTAGTCCGTAAATAGTTGAATTTTTTTAATTAGGGATCAGTTGTTTAATAATACTCTTTTATATAATATGTAAATCAAAAACTTTACTATGCAACATTTCAAATTAATCGGTACCATATTATTACGCAAATTTTTATTTTGCCACTGCGAAGCTAGACGCATTTTTTATCTTGTCAAGTACAGAAGTACTATTGCTACATGCTAAAGTCGGAAAATTCTCGATTGAGCTAAGGTTTACAAATCTAATTTATTGCCTGAACAAGTTATTTACGTATTCACTTTTATTAACGACGCTGTTATGAACTAATTTATTTTATGAACGGCCATTTATTCCATTCCATCTACAATTATTTCACTTTTAAGGTTAGTCTGATTTGAGTTAGGGATTGATAATTTAAAGTTAGTGCGTCATATAGATGACCTGGGAATGCAAGAAAAAGGAATATGGTAACTGGAAGACTTCTGCTTGTTAAATATAAGTTACTCTTAATAGATCTTGGTTCTTTACATTTTACCAAATTCTTAACCCTGGCATAGACTCAATACTTTTATTTGGTGATTTATGTGTTTAAAAAAGTTGTAAGAATTGACTACTGTAATACAGTAATACACTATGTATGAGAATATGAAAGGCGCCAGAATTTTTCTTTGAACTAAAAATTATTAATTGATATACGTATGGCATTTTTCAATTTCACTGATTGAAAAATCGATTCTTAATAATTTCTTAATGCTTATTAATGATTGTGTATTATATTAAACCAATAAGTGCAATAGATTGAATTCAAATGCTTTTTTTATTGTTATATATTTTGTTTTTCTTTCTTCAAATGAAACTCTATTAATTATTAGTTATTTAAATTTTTAATAAAGAGTAGCCATGCAAATCATGATTATAATATTCTTGCTGGGATCTGTTAAATTTAATAAATTTTAGAAATTTTCATTCTTTTGTTTTTTATAGTTTATTTAATAATTGTAACCAAGTTATGAAGTTGTTTAGATTCCATTTTTTTAAAGAAGGAAAAAAATCCTGTAATCAATAAAATATCAATTTTAATTGTCTAAAACATAGTGGAGAGCATTTAATATTAAACACAAGCAAACAAACATATGTACTATATTATTCTTGATTCAGACATTTTACCATTTTTTAAACATTTAAACATTATTTAGAATTTTGGCATTATTAGAATTTTGGCATGTCTAAATATTAAGTACAAAAATATTCAACAATTATAAACCAATTTTAGCTAACAAGATTAAATAGATTCAAACTAGCAATATTATTCTGCTCCAACTAGTTAGTTTGTACTTATAAACCTGTTTGAACACAGTTTGAAGCATTTATATAAAACTGATTCTCAAACTCAGTTTATAAATATATACTAATAATTAGGCCACTCCAATTTAAATTTATGTTTAATATAACCTTCTCTCTATTGAGCAAATAATAAGGGTTAAACAACATATATATAAATAAGATTTTTACAGAACTGTTCCCAAATTTCCAGGTCAGATGCATCGAATCTAAGTCAGCATTTAGCCCTAGTTGTTAGCAGGTTCTATAGGTTCTATAGCAAAATTATCAGCTAGGCATTTTTTACTTAATGAATGGATATGATTTATTAGTAAAATTTTTTATAATCAGTCAATTCTGATCCAGCTGTCCATGATTCTTATGCACTCCAATGCATCCCTTACACAGAATTTTTGGAACCTCCTTTATGAGTTATATAAGTAATATCTAGATTCTAATTTCAATTTTGTGCAGAATGATCTTTAAAATTTTATGTTAGAATGCATTGGAATCATGGTTAGCTAAATTAATTTCACTAAAAATGTCTTTTTTAGGAATTATTAAAAACTTGTTAATATCTGCAAAATGATAATATGCATAATGATAACAATAAAATAATGGCATACTTATCAAGATATGCTTATCAAAATATCAATAAACAAAAAAAATTTAGTAGTGATAAAGTGCATAATATAAAATATAAAATCCAAAAAAAGATTCTGAAAAAAAACTTAATATTGACAAAGTTAGATTTGTATGTTTCTGAAAATAAGCTACCTATTTTTGAACAAAATTATAAAAAATCAGTAGGTCTCAGTGAGACGATTCTAATAAATACAAAATCGCTAAATTCTAATCACAGGATTTCAATATTGATAAAGATTTATATTGTTAGACAAACAATAAAATATTATTAATCTTGGAATCCTGTGATTAGAATTTAGCTTTTTGGGCTTGTTAGAATCATCTCACTGAGTCAAATATTTTGGTAGTTAAAATATCTAAAATGGGCCAGTAGATCAAAAGTTATTTGATATTAAAGAAATTTACTTTGTGATTCTAAAAAATTACTATTAAAATTACACAAAAGTTGAATGATCTTGGGATCCTGTTATTAGATTTTAACGATTTTGGCCTTGTTAGAATCGTCTCAGTGAGATGAACATTTTGGTTTTTAATTCATCTAAATTGGTCAGTAGAGCAATAGTTATTATTAATTTCATAAATTGAAACATATGAATAAATTTTAAAAATATAAAATTTGACTGGCTAATAGAGTATCAGATGTGGTTGGGTGGGGTAAAATTTTGAAATTTATTAGTAACAAAATATTATATAATTTCTGGAAGCCCCCTTATTATATTACTTTCTTATCAAACTCAAAAAATATACTTGAATGCTCAATTTAATGCAACATTAGCTGAGCTTAACTCTAACAGCACACTTTTTATTGCAGACTATAAAATGCATATACTACCTCAGTCTGCATATAAAACAAAAAAAGACTTTTTTGAAAAACATAGCTGGACTTTGTATACAATTTTAGTGTTTACTAAAAATAATAATTTTGAAGTAAAAATTTACGTATATGACCACTAGTTAATGGATACTAAGCAGAATGTCTGGTTTATAGAATTAGCTTTTGATGTTGTTTTTGAAGCAATGGACAAAAGGGTAAAAAGAATAAATAGATTAAAGTAATATCCAATAATGGGCTGCATTACTATAATTCAAAATTAATGATAATAGTCAGGTATTGGCATAAGTGGTACAATATTGAAGTTCAGAGCTTGTTGTTTTTGGAACCTGAAGAAGCAAAAACAATAGTAGATTTATATCATGCAGCAGTTAGTACTTGTTTCTTTTTTTTTTCTCATTTAATAAGAGGTATCAACCAAATTTGATACAATAATTAATATCAAATTCTTTCTGATTTCAAATAATAATCTAATTTATTACCTACTTTTTTTAAAGTTAACATATACTGCAAAATACTACTTGTAAATCAGGTTTAATATAGAAACAGGAAATGATATTTGTGAGGCAGCTAAAAATTTAGCTGGAACTACAATAGCAAATATAGAACCAGATTGTAATTATATAATTAATGAAAATATTAGTGAGAATATAAAATCAAAAAAGTTAACTGTCAAAATTAAAACTATTAAAGAAATTTCAAAACTATTCTTTTGGGAATGCCCATAAAAGACAGGTACAGTAGATATATTTGTGTGTGCCTATTGCCTCATATTGGAGAATGGACCAATTTTACTCTCAAATACTTAAACCAACTTTAGAATACTCCACTCCATTGGCTGTAACTAATCAAATTAGACCATACGATACCAAAATCTATATAAACAATTCCAATAAAAACAAAGCCTGGTAAGCATGTCATTATCATTAAAAAATTCTCTAATTTAAATCTAAATTTGTATATTTAACTTACTTTAGATAAAATAAACATTGAATTTGATATTAAAAGAGGTATTTAAGTATTTGTATAAATACTTTTATATACTAAAAATAGCTCTAATTTTTTTAAAAACTAAAAAATGATATTAGTATAGATCAAAGTAAAGAAAGCAATAACAAGATAAATATTAGTAAGTAAAAATCTAATATATGTAGATGATCCATATTTCTGCCTTTTATTAAAAACCAAAAAATTTGTTTAGACCTATTGTTGTAATCGCAATTCCAAGGTATATAGTACAAAAATCAAATAAGTTTATTATATAATCAATTCACTTGCTAATCGATTTATAGTGCGATTGATATGGAATTTCTGTTGACTGGAGGATAAGCATTAAAAGGCAGCCAAAAATTAGATAATAGAGATGGACCTAAAATAAAAAAAATATAAAACTATGTTAGAGCACTTTTTTAAACAGAAATAGAATAAATGAGAATAAAATAAGCACACATGCTATGCATGTGAAGATCTTGAAATATAATGAAGATGGTAATATAGAAAAGAAAAATGTTTCAAAAATTTCTATAATAGACAATTGGCTAAGTTCATATACTTATATGTTGAAACAAAAAGCAACAGAACACGAACTTGAGTTAGCAAATAAATAAAATCCAAATATAATTATTTATAAATTTGTAATTAATTGTTAAAAATAATAAATTTTACCTTCAACAAATTACTTATTATCTAACTGCTCTTTTTGGTTACAAAAGTTTTTCAAAAAATTTAGATTACTCAAAATATTACCAATATTAATAAATTTAGTCATGTAAATAATATCAGATATAGTTTATTGGGTGATCTTAACCCAGGTAAAAATAAAATTTCTCTAAGTAAAAAGTTTCTATCTTTATAAACTTTAAAATTTATTTATGCTTTTCTTTAGTTCTAAGACAATACTATAGTGCTTTCAAGTATGAAATTAACCTTTTCTGAAGAATTATCTATTGCTTGATCATTGTTTGTTATAAATGATTATGGTCTATCATGATGCACAAAGAATAATTGTGATTGTATGCAGAAGAATAATATATCAGGAACCAGAATAATGCAAAGTAAATAATACTGTAAAAACAAAAAAAGAAATCTTAAAAAAAATTAAAGATTTTGGGTTAGGCAGATAAATACTTTACACAATAATTGTTTTGCAATATGACGATTCATGAAACAGATCAAGAAACTCTCACGAATGATTCTTGACACTCTATAACAATAGTAGAACCATAAATAATCTATGTGAGATTATATTTGAGCATCATAGTAAAAATTTTTTTGGTTAGCACTTTTGTTTTAATATGTATAATTTATATTTTAAATAGGACCCCAAAATATATATAGATAGGCCAGGTATAACTTTGCTTATTTTTGAGATTTTTATGAGATTTTTTGCATTTTTTTTGCAGATCTTTTTTTTAGTAACCCTATAATTAACCTGACCTATCTATATATATTTTGGGGTCCTTTTAAATACTAAATTGAACTTTAACCTACCTTTAACTTTTTTTGAAATATAATGTTACTAAAAAACCTAAACTTATGTTCTCTAAAAAAAAACTAAATTTACACTCTTTAAAAAAACCTGACTTACATTCTTTAAAAAAAAAACTAGACTTACATTTTTAAAAAAAAACCAAAAAACTCCATACTTACAAAAACGGACTTACATTCTCTAAAAAAAAAACTAGACTTACAAAATGAACTAATAATTTCTAAAAAAAAAAAAATAAAACAAAAAAAATTTTAAGCCAATTTCTTATGCTCATTTGATCTGTAATATATTATAGATCATAAAAAACTTAAAAAACCCATTTTGGGATAGCAAAAGCTATGTACCCATATAATTTTTTAAAATTTTAGTTAAATTCATATCAGAGACTATTTAGAATTAGGATCAGGGTTAGGGTAAAATTACCTTTTCAACATTTTTATTAATAGCCCAAGATAGATAGGTTTAGAATGCTGTTTTTATTTTCTTGCATTTTTTTTTGATTTTTTCTGTTTGGTTGATTTACATAAAAATTTCATGTAAGTACATAGCTTTAGACTACCTCATTTTGGGTAATTTTTATTCAATTTTTGTATTTTTCAATTTTTGTATTTATTACAGCCAGATTTTTATTAGCACATTTCAAATATAAGATTTATAAAAATTATCCCTATTAGCATTCTTTGAAATATATTCTTTTTGTCATTTAGCTATTTTTAAATGTAACCTTTTTCTCCAATACCTACTTTTCAAATATATCCTTTTTTTAAAAAATGGGCCTCTATTAGCAATTTTACCTCACATAGATTATTCGGGGTCCTACAATGGTCATACAATAAGGGAAAAGAGTTCGTAATTTATATTTAAAAGCACCTTTAAATAGAAATTGTGAGAGTGTTGCAGCAAAAAACTGGTCAATTTGCACTTGAATATTCCTTTATATAATAAAGATTAAACTAGTAAATACGTAAATACTATTACAGTGCTAACATTTATTGTGACAGATTAAAATGAAATCAGATTAAAATGAAATTTTTCTATTTTTTAAGCAAAATTTTAAAATTTTTTAGAAAACATTTTTGGTGGTTTTTTTAGCATTAGGGTTAGGGTTTAGGGTTAGAGTTATTAATAAATGAGAATATGTGAGTTTTATAAGCTTTAAAGGTAATCAAGAGAGGTCCCCAGTTTCATTTTAATCTGATTTCATTTTAATCTGCCACATTTATTACCTAATATCCATTTACTATAAGGGGGCTTGCCCCTACCCCAGATAAGGTCTATAAATAGAATTTTAGCCAATCAAATTTAACTAAGGTAAGATTTTTCTTGACTCCCCACCCCCTAAAATATTACCTAATAAATGACAGAACTCTTATATAGTTATCTATATATAATCTGTTATCCAAAAGAGTCCAAAATCTAATATTGCATAGAGATTTTGACCCTTATACCTGGTTATATAAAAAAAGCTTATCTTGAAGATAAAAAACTTCAAATAATACCTTCACATATTAAGTCTGAATGGTATATATCACTAACTCTTCCTATAACAGAAAAAGAAGTCACCCAAACAATTTCTTAACTCCCTAATGGTAAAGCCTGTGGTTCTACAGATATTAGCTATGAAATAATCAAACATTTTAACTCAACTGGTATTACTATCCTTACATCACTTTTTAACCGGTGCCTCATACAAAACTCAATTTCCAAACAATGGAAAAAGGGAAGAATCTTTCCTATTCGAAAAAACAATAAGTTTGATAGTAATCTTAATCTTACATGCCCAATAAGCCTTATTGAACACACCATAAAAATATATACCAAAATTATTACCAACAGACTAAATCAAGTTTTTTCACAATATCCTATTCTTTCACCATATAACTATGTTGCTCTTCCTGGGAATAGTACTTCTATTCCTATTCATATTCTTAATAATTTTATAGAAGATGCTAACTGCAATCACAAAGAAATATGGCTTCTATCACAAGATATAAGTAAAACTTATGACTCTGTCAACTCTACTCTTCTAGAATATGCCCTTATATATTTACTTTTGCCTGCTAATATTTTTAATACCCTTTTAAATATTTTAACTGATCAACAAAACAAAGTTATTACTAATTTGGGACTTACACAATCCTATCAAGTTCAAAATGGTATTGATCAAGGAGAAACAATAACACTTCTTCTTTAGCAGATTTACCATGATTCTCTTATTTCATACATCTACTCAAATTCACCTAGTTATACAATTGAAACTTCCTGGCTTACTAACCTCAAAAACCTTATGACTGACAATTTACAAACCAAATATTCAGTTCTAGCATATATGGATAATAGTTTTAGATAGCATCATTCCAAACTGAGCTCTCCAAGATTCTTACTATTGCAAAATCCTTCTATTCTATAGCAAACATCCAAGTTAACCCAACTAAATCAATACTTTCAACCAATATTAAACAACCAAACTACAACCCAATTATATATAACAACCAAATCAGCCTTTTAAGTTTCTTGGGTGCTGGTTCACTTTAGACAACAAACAATTTCAACAGACCAAACTCATTATTGCTGAATCAAGCCAGCTTATACAAATTGCTTGTACAAAACAAATTACAGATACTCAAGCACATTATATCATTAATATCATTATAATTCCTACAATAGAATACCAGATACAAAATATAGTATTGAGCTAGTCAACATGTAACAAAATCTTAACACAGCATATAGGATTAATCAAGCATAAAGCCAAACTTAAATACACAATCCTACTAGTACTTTACTTCATCCTCAAATTTACAATATTAAAAATATCTGGGATATACAACTTCAACACCACCTATCCAACTTTATTAAAAGACTAAACAACAATAGTCTATTAAGTACTACTACTCTTATTAGGGTTCAATAACTTCAAACTAACCTCTGGTCACCTATCAGATCCTCTTACACCTTAATCTGACAATTGATGGCCCTAATAAATTAACTACAACCTTTAAAATTATTCAGCTCTTTAAACATCTTAGCTGGTCAATTAGCTCTAATACTTACTCTAACATTCCCTTTACAATCAAAGAAGGTTCAATTTCTTTAGAATCTATTCTTGCTACACATTCTAAATATACAACTTTTAAAAAACAGATTTGACATCACCATATACTTTTTCTTAATCAACTCACAACATATAACAATTTATACTTACTAGATTGGAAACATATATCACCCAGACTACACAAAATCCCTAAAGATAGAACCCCCAATAGTTTACCTTTCTAGAAGATAAAGTCACTAGCTACTCCGATAAATGTACTATTTATCCACACATAAATTTGCTCTCTACAAACTATTATAGCTATACTACTGGTCATTTTTCAAAACATGCCAAGCCTTGGCTTATTACATTATTAAATGATCAAATTATTATAGGCAAAGCCCACCGCCAACCAACTGCATCAAACTTTACATTAATAACTCACTGGCAATGCTCTATCCAAACACAATTTACAAACTTATATCCCACTCCACCAATTACTATATCACCATGCAGTAATTGTTCTCTTAATACCAAAATAATCCAAAACAAATGCACCATCCTAATACCTACTAGTCATGCTACAAAATTTTTTGGCAAACTGAATTCTGACAAAACAATTAACTTAAATACTAATTTTTTAGATCTCATATATTCAATTGCAATTAGAAATCCAATTCATATCGCACCACCGCCAAATCTTAATATTTCTACTATACAATTTCTCATTTATTTGAGCCAAGTCAAGCTTATGATACTTTTCAGTCATTTACAAATTACAATAATAGTTTTTCAGAACTCATCTTTTATACAGATGGGTCTGTTATTAATCTAGGCAATCCTCAATGTTCTATAGGAATTGGTTGGATACAAACAGCTAATCAAAATATTATACATTTCTTTTAAGCACAAACCAAATTTTGGCCATGCTCATTTAAAACAGAACTACCTGCAATTTTAGCTGCAATAAGTACAGCTTCTAGAAACTGTACTATTCAAATCTATACAGATTCACAATTAGTTATCTCTAAATTTCAAAGCTTAATTAATACTATACCACTTCCAAACTTTTTAAATATACTCTATTGGTCAATAGGAATACATTACTTAATTTAATTAAGTCCTACAATTTTAATATTACCTTGCATAAAGTAAATGCACATGAAGATGATAATTTTAATAATAAAGCTGATCAACTAGTATGCAACCATCATATAGCACCCTATCTTATTTTTAACCAAAACAATATATATAATCCTCAATATACACCTACTTCAGATAAACTATCCAATAGAACTTTCTATTCGTTGCAGCATTAGAACAATCTGCAGAGCACATATAATTGCATTGTGGACATCACAAAACCGCTTTCAGAAATGGAATCAAATTTTACAACTTATTAATTGGAACGCTTCATGGTTATATATCAATAATAACCAAAAAATTAGCAACTTTTCATATAGCTTTCAATTCTCTACTCTAAAATCTTTTAGAGTTAAACTATTACTTAATGAGCTTCCTTCTCCACATATTCTTCATAAAAGATATTCTTCATATCCTAATATCTGTCATATATGCCAACAGGCAAGTTATGCCTTGCATTGGGTTACTTGCCCAAATACCAATCTATTACTAGACTTTATAAACAATTCTTTAAACCAAATACTTAGTTCTGACAAACTAGATATTTCTCCAACTCAGGCCAAAATCTTCTCTCCAAAATTTTAAAACTTGATAGTCTTCAAATTCATCATTTTCATACNTCCAAAATTTTAAAACTTGATAGTCTTCAAATTCATCATTTTCATACAAGCCTTCATTATATTCAACTCTATCAGGTCTTATTCCATTAGAACTAATTAACATATTACAAGAAACTGCCCCATCTTCAAAGTTTGCTAGGTCCCTTATAATCAAATTTTACTTCATCTCAATCAACAAATCTATACAAAAATCTGAATCCCATACTGTACCTCAAGATCATACTATCAACAAACAATTTCACAAAATCAGCCTACAGACTTTGAATCTTCTATATCTATTATATCTATAATCGAAACCAATAATAACAATTCTATTATAAATAAATCAATTCAGAAAATAGATTACTGGTACCCCACTGGATTAAATATCTTACACATCCTTCAAGTATATTAACTAATAATCAAATCTAGGTGAGCCTTGGCCACACTGGTTGGTTTAGGCTACAGATAAGTACTAGGTTTACTTTTGTTTATCTAGCTATATGTCTGAGTTTTTTTTTTTAGCATTAGATTTAAACAATGAAATTTTTTCCAACTGTAAAAAGTTTCCATTAAATTTAATAAAGATAAGAGCAAGGATCACTATTAAAATTTTAAAAAAAAAAACTTCAAATAATCAAGTTTTATATAATAGTGATCTATATAAAAAATATCCAAAAATGCCATGATCATAAAAATAAACTTTTTAAAGAAGAATTTTTAAAGTTAGTAGTTTTGATTTCAAAACTATATGGTATCACTTTATAGATTGTACTACTTTATACAAAAAACTTGCTTTAAATTTTTTGATCTTATATATGGGCCCTCAAAAGTAGAAACCAAGAAATTTGGCCAATTACAGGTTTTGAGAAAATCAGCAAAAACTTTTTTGTTACACAAAATTAAAACAATCTAAAATTAGGTTATTTATGATTGAAAAACCTGTTTAAACAGGATTATTAGATCTGTAGATTCTGTATTACTATCAGTAAATCTCGGTAAATCTATTTTTAGATTATAGCATTAAAAGCTTTTAATCGTTGTATCACAAAAATTTATTAAGTGATCAGACTTTCATTATTAAGTAAAAAAGATTGGGCCTAAAATTTTACACTTAATCAATCAAACAGGTTAATTTTCAAAAAACAGTCAAATTCCTTGGTTTCTACTTTTGAGGGCCCATATAAGCTTAAAATTTTAATTTGAACTTTATATATATAAGATCTCTGTTACATGGTAATATAAAAATTGCATCAAGTAACTAGTGAATTATTAATTAAATATTAGTCTATTAAACTAAATATTTATATATTTAGATTTAAAAATCATATATAATAAATATTATCTTGTAAAACTTTTATAATTATCTTATAATTCAAAAACTATCAATCACAAGACATGTCCCAATGAGTACTGTTATTTATAAATCAAATGAGTTGACTCACCCAATTTTATATATAAATTTATGCAAAAAAATATACATATAAACCTTTCTTTAAATTTTAAATATATATTCTTTAGCATTTAATAATTTTTAATTTAAAGTTTTAGATCTTAACTCCAAGTAGTTTGAAAAGAATCTTCCTTTAAAGTTAATGTATTTTTTATCTTTACAACCCCTGTAAAATTACATTATTATTTAAAGCAATAATATGATTGGTTAAAAATACTTTAAAGATTAAAGAAGGTTCTATTAAGTAAAGGTTTTTTGTGAAAGTTGTAGAGCAGGTTCTTCTGATTCTAATAGTAGTTAGATCATTAAAATTGGCCTATTGGATCCCAAGATACTTGGGATCAAAGAAAAGAACATAAGAATCTGCAAATTTACTGTTACACGAAGTATTAGTTTATAATACTTTGTGTAACAGTAATTTGCAGATTCTTATGTTCTCTTCTTTGATCCCAAGTATCTTGGGATCCACTGGGCTAATTTTAATAATCTAACTACCATCAGAATTAGAAGAACCTGCTCTACAACTTTAGGATTTTTAATCAATCATATTATTGCTTTAAATAATAATATAATTTTACAGGTATTGTAAAGATAAAAAATACATTAACTTTAAAGGAAGATTCTTTTCAAACTATTTGGAGTTAAGAACTAAAACTTAAAACTAAAGATTATTAAATGCTAAAGAATATATATTTAAAATTTGAAAAAAGATTTATATGTATATTTTTAAATAAATTTAATTTATGAATTTAATATTTTTGCGCATGTGCGCTGTAGCGCAACCCATATGATTGGTGTAATGTGAAATCAAAACAACCAAAATAACCCATTTTTTAGTTAGGGTTAGGGTGAGGTTAGAATAGCATAGGCGAGAAAGGGGGTTTTATAGTAAAATTTTGCAAGGAATTTTTTTTGTTAGAGCACGAAAAGTGGTTTCATAAGCAAAATTATAAGCCACATGCGATTTTTTAAGATCGCTATTTTTTCTCAATTTCACGTTACACCTGATCCTACGATCTGATTGGTTTATCAGATGGGTGTGTTACAACGCATATGCGCTAAATTACATAAACCTTAATTTAAATGATTTTTTAGTATAAATTTATATATTAAATTGGATAAGCCAACTTATTTAATTTATATGTAACAATATTTTAAACCCCTGTACAAGAACATATCCTGTGACTGCTATTGAATATTATAGTAATTCAGTGTATTGGTCTTCTCATATAATCTGGCGGAGAAATTGAATAGATTAAAGATAGTATATAGTAAAGTACTAATTTTTTTCTATTGACTAGCAATTAAAAAAAATATATATACTATTTGAACATCTTGCAAATATATTTATAAAAAAAATTATATAATTTATTGATTCAATTTTTTTAAAAAAATCTTTAAATTTATTCAATTTTTAATTTTTAAAAAATTAAAAAATTAAAATTTTGCTTATTTTTAAAGTTTGACCAATTAAAATTAAGTATTTTTTTGTGCTACTATGCAAGTGCCTTTGTGCAGTGTTGTCACTCGGACATGTCCATACTATGTTTTTTGTCCAACGTCCAAGATTGTCCAAAATCGTCCAAGCCTATGTCCCATGTTTAACTAATCAATAAAGTAATTTAAAAAAATATATAATTATATATTTTTTAGGTGCTGGACTCATTGGTGAAAAAATTAAAATAGATTATCTTAATAAAATTTTAAGTAATTTTAATTTAAAAAAATGTCCAAAATGTCCAAAAAACGTCCAAGTGACAACACTGCCTTTGGGTAGCTATTAAAAAAAAGTTTGCAAAATTTTAAATAAAGTTATTATGTACAAAAAAAAGATATAGCAAAAAATAAAATACTAATTTAACCTAGTTTACTATATAATTTATAGAATTAATATATTTGTAGCCATAGGCTACATGTAGCCGTAACTAAGATCAGGTGTAATGTAACTATCAAATTATAGAAATAATTTTTTTTTATAAAAATAAAACCCCACGATTAATATTAGGGTTAGGGTTAGGCCTGAGACGAAGCAAGACATAGTTTATACCAAAATTTTAGCGAGGATTTTTTTTGTTAGAACATAGAAGATGGTTTCACAATCAAAATTTTGAGTTATTGGCAATTTCTTTAAAAAAACTAGTATTTGTTTTGATTTCACGTTACACCTGATCCTGAAATTTAATTGGCTTTATTGATATGGCTACATGTAGCCATAGCTACAAATATATTAATCCTAATTTATATAGTAAAAATAATATCTATTTTAGTTAAAAAACTTCAAAAATCTATAAATTTTTAAATTTTAAAAATTTTAATAATATATAAACACAAAAAATAATTCTCTAAATTTGAATTTTAATATAATGTTAATTAAAAATTTATTAATTATAAATTTTACTAACTTATTATATAAGCATATATTATCTTAAAAACTAGTATATTTTTTCTTATTTACTAGTTTTTAACCTAAAAACTATATTAATAAAAATTTTTTAAAATTTATAAAAAATTTTTATTTTATATATAAAATATTATTAAGAATATTTTTGTTTTATAAATCAATTATAATTTGTATAATAAAAAAAAAAATAATAAATTAATAAGTAAATAAATTTATTATTATATAATAATCTAAAAAATTGATGATAGAAAATATTTAATATAAATATAAAAAATTAACATTTATAACTTAATATTATAATGTACTGTTATTTCAGAAGATAACTTTAAAAAAAATTTAATAAAATAAATTATTATATATATAAATTTTTTACTTTCTATATTAATATAGTTGAGCCAGAATAAACGAGAAGACCTATACTAATAATAATAATATTTGTAAGTTTTTATAATTAACTTTTATCAAATTTTAATAAACTATGCTAAATTCTATAAATTATATTTATATTGATTTTTTTTTAACCCTTAAGCTCAATGGCTGTTGGGGTGTGTTTGGCGTTTATTTATTAATATCAATATTTGTGATATATCAGACTATATTTCACTATCTATTTATAGCTATTTTTACTAATCTATACCTCCCTCCAATTAGCTGTTTTTTCTAGCAGACCCTAGCAAGCCAACCATGTCCGGTGCCCCGTAACTTCTTGGATTATAGACAGCTTGAAGGAACTACATATTCTGCTGGATCGCTATATAGATCAGCTGTTTGTTGTCGACCCCGGGAGCCACTTCCATTTTTGGTCAGTGTAGTATTAGGTTCCTGGCTTCATGCCTGGTCAGTATTCTTGTCTTTATTCTTGTTTGTCTTATTTCTTTTATAGTAGATGGTCTTTATGTTTATGACATTTCTTGTCAGATTTTTTCCTTTTCTGGATGCCGCATGACCTGTGGTTATATCATGCAATTCATTTTTGTTATAGTACCATGTCCGGAAATAGTGGAGATGTTTGACGCCTCATTGTAGATCTTTGATATTTGTGATCCTAACATAGTTTTTGTCATCTACTAGACTCGAACTGGTGACCTTGTGAATACGACCCCGGAGCGCTAACAGGACCACGAAGGACTCTGATACAACTTAGAACTAAGTTTGTATAATATTAGCCAAATAGGCGTATAAAATAGGCCAAAATTTAAAAATTTACTATATAAAAATGCAATGTTTGATGAATTTCCATGCAAAATTTCCTTTTTTAGTAACCCTGAATTATATTAGAGTCCTTCGGGGTCCTGCGCTAACCACTGCGCTATTCGACCCAGAGTTTTATATTGATTTTTATAGTATTAATAGACATTGAACATGTTTTTTAAAATAGATCAAATGGCTGTCTATAATTAAAATTTTATAAATTTACTATAAACTTTGAGATAAAGATCCTATTTAGCTTCTCTAATTAATATAAAATTAAATTTATAAGTATATAAAACAAGAAAAAAAGAAAAAAATTAAGCTTAAAAACCAAGTTAAAATTTTGCTAATTTTGTACAATTTCAAAAAGTAACATTGTTTATAACAAATATTTACTAATTTTAAAATAGCATATAAATATAAAATTATACTCTGGACAACTTTGCTTAGTAGTAAAATATAGGCTATTTTGACAAAAAAATAAATTAGCTATATGCAAAATCTATACAAATTTATATTTTTAGTTTTTATAATCTGGCCAGATCAACAAATCCAACTAGGAAATTTTAAGTTTTAGGTATAATAAAAAGCTAACCAATTAGAATTGGCAATATATACTTATAAAAACCACTTATAAAATGTTTTTGATTGGGTAGTACAATAATATATACTGTAGAGCACTAACCAAAGACCTGGGTCTTATACAAAATACCTTCAAAAAACTTACAAAAGACCCAGGTATATTATATAGCAGTATACAGTGAAGAATATTTAATGTTCTCAATGTTCTCAAGAACATTCAAAAAAATTTGAGAACACTGTATTTAAAAATAATGTTCTCTTTTGAGAACAAACTAAGAACATAAATTTTATAATTTATGTTCTCATAAGATATATATAAAATTAAAAAATTTGCTATTTATTGCTACTAGTAATCATTATTAGCAGCTAATATCACATAAATATAATTGACCAATAGTAAATTATATGTATGTTTATTATTGTAAATACAATAATAAAATTCTTACAATAATTACTATAAAACTAATATAATAACTATCTAGTATTGGACTTACCAGTATTAGAAATTCAGATTGCTTAATTATCAAAGTTAATAGTCCTTCTTATAAAACATTTAATTTTTAACAAGCTTATAATTTTTGAACCAATTCTTCTCATTTTCAATTTAATTTATTTACTAATAAATGCAGTATTTTATATTTTAAAAATTGTATAATAAATAAATTTAGAATTAAATAATTTAGTACAAATGCACCATATAAGATCTGTGTAATGTGAAATTAAACCAACCAAAATAGCTCATTCTTTTTGTTAGTTAGGATTAGAGTAAGATGAGAGTAAGCTATAGGCAAGAAAGTGTGATTTAGTAAAATTTTAAGTACAAAGAGTAGTTTCATAAGCAAAATTATAAGATACAAGCAATTTTCAATTTATGTTATACCTGATTCTACAATCTGATTGGTTTATCAGATAGGTGCATTACAAGGCTATTTTAAAAATTTTATTTTTAAAAAGATTATTATAGTGCACAGTAAATTTTTTTAAGAACATAAAATTATAAATTTATGTTCTCAAAGAACAAAAAAAATTTTTTTAAAAATTCTTCACTGGCAGTAGATCTGTGCTACAATAAATAAAATTTTAAGTATTTATACATTTTATACTTACAATAATCAGTCTAAATATTTAAAAAACCTATATTTAAATAATAGAGACCTTGTTCTATTTAATTATAAGGTTAATCCTTATCTTTTTATTTAACAAACTATTTTGAACGGTATTGGCTTAATTGCTGCTTAATTTGTTGCTTGGTGCTACTTGTTGCCTTATTGAATTTTTTAAAAATGATTGTTATATTTGTAAATTTCATAGTTAGAACAGCACTCTTTAACGCGTCTTTTTTTATTATTGATCCAATACTCCCTCCTAATTTTTTTAATTCATTGCAAATTAGAGTATAGAATATTAGGATTAAATATAGTTCATTTGTTTATAATAAAATAACTCCTTAATTTCGTGGCTGGTAATAATTAGATACTAGTTTAAATGGTTAGTGATTAATAAAAAGAGAATGTTTAGGAGTCATCTTTAAAGAATTAATGTACTATTTTGTTTTTTTGTAACTTAAATAAGTTTGCAATGATATAAATTATTGTGTTGGTAGAGAGTATTATTTTTATTAATTATTAAAATAAACAAACTTAAAATTATATTTGCATTAATTTTTATAAGCAAACCCAAAGATATCTAAAGTATGAATTGATTTATTAAAGATAGATTACAAAAACTATGTATATCATTAAAACTTAATATAAAATTCCTTTTTGTAATCATATACATATCTATATTCAGCAAGTTTTGCAAAGATAAATTTACTGCTTATGTTGTACATTTGTTAATCACTAAAATATTTATCTCATTAATATACTACCTAAATCTTTTATTAATTTTTTTTCATCTTTATCATTAGAAAAAGAGTAGTAACTCTTATCTTATTCTTTTAGATAAACCTTATTCTTTCCTAAAATTTCATAGAGAAGAACAACATTTGCTATTACTTTCATTTCCCAATTGAACCAATCTTTTTTCTGGATTAGTAAAGTATGGATGGTTTTCTTGCAACATTTTTCTTAAAATAATATGGCAGCATATTGAATCACAGAAAGCGCCGAGGATTTTGTTTTCATCGTATTCGTCTTTAATAAATAACTCTTTGAGAATTTTCTTGTATGCTTCTTTATTTTTAAGGATAATTCTTTGCTGCTCTGAGCAGGGGCATATTTTTGGTTTATTTTCAAAAGAAAATTTAATCTCCTCTATATGTTAAAGCTTTAACATTTTTATCAAAAAATGTCTTATTTTTATTAGCTTGTTTAGATAAGTATAATCAGAATGCACAATCTAACAATAATAATATAATAATATGTATTTATACAGTAGGTGCTTTAAATTATTTAATGATTTAAATTAGAAAACCACTCGCCAAAATAAAATATTAATCAAACAATGTATAAAGATAATGCTCATCTCAATAAAAATTTTTCTAAAATGGTTTTAACTAAATATTAATCAGCTGACTATGCAATAATAAGTTAGGGTTAATAGAAACAGACAATGTCAAATAAAACAAAGATCTGCATGGCATATTGATCCTCTCTCTAAGTAGTCCCTTAAAAATTTGAGTTGTTCATTACTATATTAGGCTTCTTTTTTTCTCAAAAGTTTTGATCATTGTGCAGTAAGTCTGGCTTTTATTTAGGTTAAATCTTCTACTAAAGCTTCATTCAAAAATTATTTTTTTATTACATTAATAACTGAATCGAGCACTAACTTTTGATTTAGCAAATTAAGATTTATCACTTAATCTATTGATCAGTACATGCTATATATTATATTAATCTTATTTGTTCTTATTCGTTCATTGCGAACTTTATTTTTATACATTCTATATTTGTCTGCAATAAAAAAGTAGATTCTGTTTATCAACTTTTATTTGTGAGAAGGTTTTTTTTTCATAGAACAAAATAAGATTAATTAAGTATGTTTGTCATAGGATTAAGGGTTTATTGAAGATAATAAAAAAACAAATTCTGATAAAAATCAGTGTAGTTCTTTGCTATTTAGTTATAGGTACAAAAACACAAATAGTCATATGTATGCTTAAGTTCTTTCTTTAATGTCCTTAATAGTTCTAATTTTTAGCAACTACACTGATTCAAACAAAAAACCAATTAAACTTTAAAAAGACAAAATCGTTGCTTATTTTTTTGTTTGATCAAGTTTGTTTATTTAAAATTAAAGATATTTATGAGTAATAACAAAAATAGTTCTAAGCAGACTCTCGTCGCACTAGTTTAATACAATAATACCTCTTTCTTTCTTAAGAGATATATATTTTTGTTGTTATTCAAGCCTGATATTACATATTATAATTTCATTTAAAATTCGCAAATATTTGTTATGTAATCAGGGTAATCAGCTATCATGGCGCTGTTATTTTTTATGCTTTATTTTGTTATATCTCTCTTGGATCGCTATTTTATTCAAGATATTTTTAGTCTGAACATATAGCAAGATATGTGTTTATAAAAAAATATGATTGTGCTTTTAGTATTAAAGTAATACATGTTGATCTGTAAAACGTTTTTGATCTGTTCTACTAAATTGAATGTTCTACAATATATGTAAGGAAATAAGTGTTGGTTTGCAGAAACATAATAAAACTTTCATCATTTTAAATAGAAAATTTGCTATGTATTCTAATTTAAAATTAAAATATTGTAATTAAGTAAATAGAATAAACAAAATAGACTCAAAGGTTAAATTTATTGTTTTGCTTTAGCAGCATAAAATGAGATATCAATTTGTTTGCAAGGGCAGTCTCCATAATTGCATAGTCTGCCATTTACTGGATATTTTGGATCTCTTCCACCATAGTCTTTATAATCTAATCCCAATTTATTACACAAGACTTGTATGTTTTTAACCCTATTAAACTTAGCTAAATATTTAAGTTGGTTCCCACCACAGTTTTTGAGTCCATTATTGTTCCATGTATAAAGGCATGTTTCGATTTTAACGATGCCAAAGTAATTAAGTAAAGCTTTTAAGAACTTAGCATATTTAACCCCAGGTTTTTCTTCTAAGTACATAAGTGTAGCATAAAGTAATTCTTTTTTTTTGTTATCCTCTCTTAACTTGTTCAAAGTTTTGGTGAACAATTCGTGATCACAATATATTCTGCTGAAATTATCTTGTTTAAGTTGTTCAATTATTTCTTCAATTTGTTATATCGTTCCTTAATTTTAAAAAAAATAAAAGGTTTTATAATTAATATCTAATTTTTTTATTATAAGTTAATGCATTATTACTTACCTTTATTTTTGAGTTTAATTGTAGAAGTATTACTATTATTTTCATCGCAACTTATTCTTTTCTTCATTTGCAGTGTTTAGAGCGGCAATGTCTTGTTTGCAACCTATATCAGAAACGGCAGATTGTTGCCCACTAATATTGCTTTGTGACATCTTATTATCTTTATTTTCTGACTGATTAACTAATTTTTCAAGTTTGGCTTTTCTTAAAATATCTTTTATCTTTTTATTTTTTTTTTCTAGTTTAGTTTTCAATTTGTTTCTTTTTTTAAGTCTAAAAAGTCTTTTTGCTTTTGCCTTTGCTTCTTTTTTTTTATGCATGTTGAATTCGAAAAAAATATAAATGTTCCATATTCACAGCAATTTATATATTAATAAAAAATACTCAGTTTATGATTTAGTTGGTGAACAATAATTGCGTTATCAAAAAAAACTTTAAACAATATGGATGTATTTCTCTATTGATACCAAAAGAAATTCATCAGAACATTACATACTAGCTTCAAAAATAATGTTATACAAGATCAGTTTAGCAATTTAAAAAGAGAATCTATTTACACAGCAAAGAAAATATTTTGTAATCTAAATTAACACTTTAAAAAATCTTCTCGTGGCTAGCGTGACTAGTGTTTGCTTCTCAAAGTTTTATTCACAACAAGTAAGTGTCTGTTGATAAAAATTGAATATTGTTTAAATTGCATATGAATTATGATAGAGCTGATAGAGCATACTTGACTAATTTTATCTTTAATAAGAAATAAAAATAGAGACTTATTTTGTTGTAATCATATAAAAGCTTGTGAAAAAACTTTGAATAATTTTACTACTGTACAATCATCATATACTCGGAGCTTAGTTAATTGTAATCAAAAATTATTATACATTACCGCTGTACAAATGATTTGCTATAGATCTTTTATTTAACTATCAGCAATATATGAACTATCAAATAAGGAGTAACAACAAAAAAAGCATAAAAAGTGTTATCATTAGAAGTAGAAGTAAATTATTGGTTCTTTGTTATTTATTAATTAGAGAGGCTGATAATAAAGCTTTAAATCAGTTGCTAATCAAAACTAGTTATCTTAAAAAGGTAATTATTTTACTTATTGATGTTCAGTATTTGAACTTTAAATTCGTTGTTTCTATAAAAACTAGCTAACAAATTACTGCATAGTCTTGCATTAATATCTTATTGTTTCCATAAAAGTTTTGTTTTAATGTCGACATCAACACTAGATTTTTGTGCGAAGGTATTACTTTATTTGCTTTTAGTAAGATAATTAGAATTTGCTTTTCATAGTAAATAGAATAAAGTAAGGATATTCATATAATCATTTATTTTGTGTTAACAGTTATCAAATAATCTAAAAAGTTGAAATCTAATTTAGATGATCAAAAACTCCTTTTTTCAAATCATAGCTTCAAATTAAAACCTTTGGATATATTCAATTTCCATTTTAATTTAATTCTCTCCCATAACTATTAGAGCTGCTTACTAATAACTTATGTAACTTTCTTCGAGTCATATATTTGTATGAGAATTTACATTTTCATCACCGTATTGCAATAGCAGAAATCGCTTTAATCAAACTAAAAACTATTGAACTATATTTTTACAAAGTTGCAAACACTTCTTGATATTTACGCAAAAATAATTATAGGAAATTAAATGAATTGGAACAGTTTCTATCCTCTGTTTATTGAAAAATATAGCCTAGATATTGTTAGAATTAATTAATCTAATTGCTGCTAGAAACTTTCTGTTCGCAAGTTCTTTTTGAAGTAGACAGTAATATTTCATGCTAAGAAATAATTTTTTTTAAATATACTTTTAATTTGTAAGAAAATTTATTTCTTAGTAAATACTTAATAGTTTTTTGCAAATTTATTATTTAATTGTTTTAATATCAAAACTTCTTATTTATAAAGAAGCTTATTGTATAAACTTTATTTAAAAAATAATAATAAATAATCAATTAACAGTTTAAAAAAATTATAAGTATATGCACTTTATTTAATACAACTCGATGAATTAATAATATTTAGTTCCTTAAATATATTTTGAAACTTGATTTCTGGGTCATATGGTAAGTGTTTATAAAGAAAGTTATGCATATTTAGATTCTTTAATTTGGTAGTGGGAAAAATGATTCCTTTAAGCACACTTGTACAAAATCAATCAATGATTTTTGTTTAACTGTTATAAAGGAATCTATTAGTATTTTCCCAATATCGTCCAATTTGCTCTCAAAAATGTGTAGGATTCCCAAAATAACTTCATAATTTAATTTGAATCCTAACTCAATTAGTTCATTAAGTCATGCTGTAACAACTTTAGTATTAGGTTTAATCCAACCAGAAGGTTGTGTAGGAGGAAATAGGATTAAAAGCACTGCCGGCATCACAAGAACATTAATATCCTCACATATTTCAAAATAGCTGATTTTTTTTATAAAATTACTAGATCTTTATGGACCAAGATTGATCTCGCAATTGCATTAAGTTGGCAGTTATTTTCATGTCTGTCTTTTGGTGGATATTGTTCTGGTGAATTAATTGGTGTATTATTAGATCTTCTTGGAGAGAACGGTATAAATTTCTTATTCAATATTAAATCCTTGATATCCTCATAATTTTTTTCTAAAACAGTTGGTGCATAATTAATAGCATTTCAAATCGCATGATATGTAATTATAGCGAAACAGGTCACTAATTTAATTGTCCTGCTTCACTTCACTTTGAACTATCATATTATGTGATCTAAAAGAATTTTGGGTAGCAAAGCAGAGACAACTATGTACTTAATTTTTAAATTAGATTAAATTAAAATCTCATACTAGAGTATTGCAAAGTACATAGTACGCACATATTCGATTATACTATATTTATGTATTTGATATTTGGCTGATAGAAACAAATGGGTTTCAACAAGATATCATTAGGCTATTATATATAATAATATCTTGCTAAATTATTGGCATATAATATAGAAATATTGGATAGCTGATATGTTATCTGATATTTTTTAGTTCGATATACCCCATAAGTAATATCCGGTTCCTCATACATTACTATTCAATTGAAAAATGTGAGTTCTTGAATAAGTTCCTGGGTAATGTATATAGTATGATACGGTAATACCAGATGTCTAAAACAATGCAATAATCTTATCTAAAATTTATTTGTATAGAATAAAGCACAAACGTAAGGACGATGATTTGCTGTATTTTACAGAATACTACAAGATTCTGCTTAAACATAGCAAACCGCAGAAATTACCTTTGGTCACCACAGAAAACTACAAAAATTACACAGAATATAAATTCAGGGAAATTCCAGAAAGGTAGACAATAAATCAACATAAATTATGAGCACGTCAGTCAGTGAGTTGCAGAATTTACTAAGAGATATCACAGAATTGTAAGAATTTAACCATATTAAGTCACAAAAATTACAAAAGATATTACAGAATTTTACAGAATATGCCAAAAACATATCACAGAAATTTAATTAATCACACGTTTTATTCACTGCAAAAAATCGTTCCTGCATGGATGTAAGGTTGTGCCAGTCTACTAGTATCTATATATATTTCACTTTTTATCCTACGTTAATATAATAATTTATCGAGATATTTTAACTTGAATATAACCAAATTTTTTAACGATCATGTTCTAAAAATAGATTTATAACCAAAGATTGATGATGGCTCAATTAAATTAGATTGGTCAATCAGTGGTTTATAATTATATGACATTGTTTATTCAGTAATTGATATCTAAAAATAAACAAAAACCTCAGGGTAAATTTTAGATTTCACAAACAAATAAACGTCATTTTCTCAAATATAAAACCTCTTCAAAAACGGGTTTTTCTAGTCCATTTCCCATATTACAGTTTGGTACTTCAATAGTTCAACTATTTAGCTCAGATATTGAAGAAAGTGAAAGCGTTTTAGCGATACTAGGAATGAATATAACCACATAAGCAGTGAGGCGAGATCTCAAATAATGTTTTTATCACTACATCAGGTGATCGAGTGACAAATTCTATTGCAAAAAATAATCAGAGATCGTTCATTTTTCAATTAAAAGTTAAGATTTGAGATTAGAGTAAGAGTGAGCATTCAGACAAATTAATAAGATCATTAAATATGGCAAAATTTTGCAAGGAATTGTTTATTATTAAGATGCAAAAGGTGGTTTTGTAAACCAAATCTTGCATTATGAACAATTTTTGAAAAAGTCAACTGGTTATTTCGCATTCACATTACACCTGATCCTGTGCCGTGATTAGTTTAAAATCCTATGTCAACAGAATTTTTATATGATTGCTATATATATACAATTTTGCAAATAAGTTTTAAACCAAATATAAAAAAAAATACATTTTATAAACTTCAATACATAATATACACAGTATAGGATAAACAAATAAAACATTTTACACATAAAGTTTATTACAAAACCTGGTGACAAAGTCACTAAATACACAGATCTAGTTGTAAAAGAATAATGTGATAAGTTGTATAACAATAATCGTAAAGTCTTTCAAGCATTGCTTTAAAAAATATAGATAATATTTTTTTTATTTTTTATTTTTTTTTATAAAATAGTTTTAGAATATAGTCACTTGCACTGCAGTGCACCACTTTATGTTTTTCAAAATTTTACTAGAGTACTGTATTTATCTAAAAATAAGCTACCCACCTTTTTGACCAAAAAGTTATACAAAAAAATGTGGGGGTAGCTTATTTTCGAATTGTTAAATTTTTTAAAAAATTGAAAAACATACTAATAAAAAGTTGTCCAAATGTCATGAAATTTTACTATAAATGTATTTCATTGCGCTGAACAACTTTACTTAATCAAACTTTTGAAGTTAACATAGTAAAAAAAGTTTATATATAGTAACTGTTAACGATTTCTTTAAAAATTTTTCTGAAAATCTGGGGTAGCTTCTTCTGGAGGTAGCTTATTTTTAGAAACCTATGGTAACCCTGCTGCATTTTTAACAAAAAATAATCCTTTCACAATTCTGTACTAATTTTAACTCTAATTCTAATTCTAACTCTAATACTAACCCTAACTCTTACTTTAATTATTATTTATATTTGTTACTATAGTGGGTACACTATAGTGCAGGGTGTACTACTTACTAAAATCCTTTTTTTATTGTCTTATTTTTAATTTTTTTTATTGTTTTATTATTTTGATTTCAAATTATAATATTCACTTACTCTTTGTTTTATATATTTTTTAGTAATATCTTTATAGGTTATAGTCCATCAATCTGGTAAATTGCTTTCCAAAAAGTTTCTATTTTTTCATCTAATATGGAAGTTAATGTTTCAAATAGAATATCTTTTAAATACTACCTTTCAAATATTTATAAACAAGATGAATAGGGGTTTGAATACTTTCAATTAGCTTATTTTAAAATATAGAGTTTGATTTTGCGATTTCCTTTAATGTATTCGCCTTGATAGGAAATTTTAAATATTTGTCTTCCATTTTGCTACACATTAACTCTATACTTTGCAATCCTAGATTTAGTACTGATATAATATGTTCAACAGAGTTTTTCCATACGTAATATAGTAGTGTTCTTATAGCAACAAGATAATCAAGATTAAGCTCTAAAAACAAACAAATGAATGATAATTGAACTCTAATTAATATATATTTGTGTCAGGACCTCTATTTGTGTATAAACATAATACAGGTTTGCTTGTTTCTTGAATCCAAAGAATATTATAGAGCTCTGCCATGTGTTGTAATGAGGAGGTAGTGAAATATTGGATCCTTTAAACAGATATTTACTTTCTCTATGTAAAATCACCATCAATTGTTTTTGAAATATTGCATAGCATTGTTACACTTGGTATCATTCCAGTTTTGGTAAAATTATAGTTACTTACTACAAATTTTGTATCTTTTTTAACTATTATGCTACTATTGGATATTATGGCTCACCATTTTTACATCGATGTTTATCATCAAGAAAAACAAGTATTAACATGTTACAATCCTTAATAGCAACTCTTTTTCATATCTAAATACTACAGATGCATAATGTATTTAGCATGTAAATGCTGAGCTTGCACTATAAATTTTAATAGCAAACAATTTGTATATTGCAAACTATTGTTGTATATTAGATTTTTGGACCAGAATTGTAATCTGAGCTACTGCTCACTGGCAATTGGTGTATTAGATAGACACATAAATTCAATTTGTTGAAGTAGATCTTTTGCTAAAATAGCTGTGGCTAGATATACAATTAGATCATGACAAGACTCTAAAATATATATAGATAGGTCAAATTAATTATAGGGTTACTAAAAAGAAAAGATCTGTGGAAAAACTTCAAAAATAAGCAAAAAATTACTATAAATAGAAAGATTTGTATAAAAAACCTCAAACTCATACCTAACCTATCTATGTTTATTTTGGGTCCTTCATGATGGTGTTCATCAACAGCAGTAACTAAATTTGAAGCTTTCCCACAAGATAATTTGCTGCTATGTTCCAAAATATTTTATATTTGTCTGAATTTAATTCATTATGCTCACATAAATCAATTATTATTACTATGATCACTAAGTATTAGGGCCAATTTTACATGAGTGTCTACTTTTGATTTATTTGCACTTTCAGTAGCTAATATGTTACTAGATAACATGTGATAAATTGTTCTCAAGGGTGCTGCTTTTACTTATGGTATCAAAAGGTCATATGAGCAAAAGTAATTTTTGCGCATAGTGTAAGTATGGTAATAAGGTGCATCATTTTGCAATTTTTTTATGATTCTTGTATTTTCTTGTACTATTTTCATCTCACTAGCATTTTTATCAATTCTCTAAACAGAAATACTATTATATGCATTGTTACCCAAATTATATTGGTATTCACCAATTTTGAACATAAAATTAAAACTTCCTTAAGATCCTTTATAAAATGAAATCGCTATCTAAAATGAAAAAATTGTGAGAATGAATATAGAGGTTATTTTTTTGTCTTGAAATAACCTTAGGGCCAATTTAACATGAGCATAGTTTTTGCTTTATTTGCACTTTTAGCAGCTAATATGTTACTAGATAGCATGTGATAAATTGTTCTCAAGAGTACTGCTTTTACTTTTGGCAGCAAAAGGTTACATGTGTAAAAGTAATTTTTGCACATAGTGCAAGTATAGTAATGAGGTGCATCATTTTGCAATTCTTTTATGATTTTTGTATTTTTTTGTGCTATTTTCATCTTACTAGCATTTTTATTAATTCTCAAAACAGAAATACTATGATATGTATTATATTAGTACTTACCAATTTTGAACATAAAGCTTCCTCAAGATCCTTTATAAAATGAAATTGCTGTCTAAAATAAAAAAATTGTAAGAATGAATATAGAGGTTGTTTTTTTTGTCTTGAAATAACCTTAAGGAATGTAATTACTATGTTCTATAAGGCTTACCTGACAACCATTTTTCTAACAATATTAAAAAAAATAGTTATTATACAAATAATATATAACTGTTCTATATATGTTAAGTGTATATTTAAATTACAAACATTGGTTTCTAACAGCAAATATTCTTCAATATTAAGTGGTTTTCAAAAAGGAAGTTCCTGCAAAACATTTTTAAGTTTGTAATATTTTTTCATTTTGTGGCTTTATCCAAATATTAGACTAATGAACTTTTATAGATGTAACCTGTTCAACTCTCAAACAAAAACCTTACTTTTATGATAGTTGGCATTATTTTTTGTTGTTTTTATAAATAATCTATAATGAGATATAACTAAAATAAGTTCTTTAAATTTCTTAATTAACCAAATAAAGTTGATGATTTCATTCATAGTGATGTTACAAATAGTGCAAGAGCATAACAATAAAAATTAAGCTTATTCACATCAAATAGTTTTCTAGTCTCTTTATATGATTTTGGATCTGCACGGTTCAAAAATTTATAAAATAAACAAGAAATATGACAACTTTGTTCTTCCAACTTGTTCTAGCTATATATGTCTATATACCATAATGCTTCAGACAAAGTGAACCAAATTGCTTCCCTTGGTTATCTGCAGAGAGCTGTGTTGACCAACTACTTTTATGATGTTGGGTCCAATTCGCTATATCTAATCTCAATAATTGTTTGCAGTTGGATGCAAAATATGAAAAATTAGTATGCAGTATACAGTTTATTACTATGTATTACAGACTGTATAAGAATATTGAAACTATTTAGAGTATTAGCAGGTAATTTTTCTTCATTTTTAAGATAATAATCAATGTTCTTCTGAATGTACAGTCAACTTCTCTACTAGGACTGCTTTTTTTTACTATGTGAAAATTTGAAAAAGTTCAGTTTTCAAAAAGTTATATATGGCTTAGGGAGCTGACATTTATTACGTAATATTTTAGGGGGTGGGGGGGGTTGGCCCTGTATTATAACAATATCTTATGTTACACAAAGATATATAGTAAATTATAAATTGGCCAATTATATTGGATCTTACGTGGGGGGAGGGAGGTAGCCCTCATAGTAAATGGATATTACGTAATAAATGTCAGCGTCCTTATCTGAACTTTATAATAAAATTTACAAATGTTTTAGGAGATTTTGTTCAGTTTAGAGAGAGTTTAATAGTGTTTGGTTTAGAGTGGTGCAGATTAGAGTGAGGTGACTGTATTAGTAATCTCAATGATTTTGCAATTAGAACTTACTCATATAGTTTCTGAATTTATAATATTATAAAACAGGTTTTTAGAATAGCATAGTAATGTAGCACAAAATAGATTTCGTGAAAGTATAATTTATTTTATATGGTTAATATATATTTAGTCATATTATTACTATATTAGTATATTTTATTATTGTATTATTATTATATATATATTATAGGGGAATTGCTATTCGCACCATGGATTTTTGCTATTCACACCGTGGATTATGCAAGATTATGCAATATGTCGATCACTTCGATTATGTCACATGTATGATACTATATATATATACAATTTTTAAATACTCTTTTTCGCATTCTGTACAGCTTTCGCTATGTCTACATATTTATTTTTGCTTTATTTTATTCTTTCTCTCAAACTGTCAAATTATTATTAATAATTTTTTTTAGATCAGGTTGAGATCGTATAGAATTAGAGTGTATCCAATATGCCAATATTATCATCTAATTAATAAGGTAGAATTTGATAATAGTCAGGAACCCTATGATATGCGATTAAAGAAAATTTTATTTCGCAGCAGAAAGAATAGATACAAAAAACTACAAGTGTATATTGATTTACTTCGCATTTATATAAACATACCAGCCTAATAGTACTAACTCCTATTCTTTTAACTACGATATTAGTCCTTTTACACTACTAAATATCTTATAACAAATAATTATTCTGGAACGACACATAAATAAGGTGATCAAAAAAAAAATAATATAAAAATGGTCAAGCCAAAAAATTAAACACTTCTACAATTTTAGTTTTACTCTTCATTAATAGGACAAGTTCTGCTATTGTGTCCAGTTCTATGACATATACCACATTTACGCCTTCCCGGTTCAGTTAATTTGAAAACGGACAGATCCCTTTGGGTAGAAGGTTGTACATTTCTTGATCCAGCTGGTCGCCCTCTTGTATTTTGCACTTGTGGATCTTGTATAATTATAATGGGCTCTTGAAACAAGCTTGATATTTTATCTAAAGCTGCTGCTTGTCTTCGAGACGACCAAGAGTCAAATTGTCAGGTATATTCTTGCTATCATTGGTGCAAAGGATCTTCTTCGGTTTCGGATGATATTGGTGGAAGTGATTGGCGTTTTTGGAGCCACCAATGTTCATGAAAATCGGTAAGTTGTAAATTTTGATAATTAATGAGGTATTCTTGAATTTTATGAGAGCAAGAAAGACCCATGGACGAAGTAAATGTACCACTGCAAGGTTGTAGTGGATTTTCTGAAGTTGCGTCAGATGCTTTTAAAAATTGTTTGTCTACTTTTTTTAACGAGAACGTAGATACTTTGGTAATAACTTGGAAATAAAATGGCCTGTTTTGAGTATGGAGAATTTGAATCATCTCTTGAGAAAGCTTAGTTTGGATTTCTCGGTGTTGATTTTCCAACGCCAAAGAGATTTTTTCATAAACCGCATGAAGATCGCCAGTGGATACTTGAAGATACTTTATTATCATCGCATGAGACCCTTCTACTCGTGAAGTCATTATATTGCCCAAATGCAAGTAACGATCTGTTCAAAGACTTACAAAAGACTTTTTAAAAGGTAACCACACTTCCTGTAGGTATTTAATAATTGATGGCTTGTCATTATATTTTCTTTCTAGTTCTTTCCACTTTTCATTAAAATCTTCCTCTGCTTTAGATTTTATTAGAGTAGTCCAGCTTCTCAAAAACTCTGTTAATTTTCTTCTGTAGGAAAATTATGACGGCAATTTGATAATACATTTTTTCAATATGCCAGACACATAAGAAAATTTGAGATTCGGGGAAGACAGTTCCTAAAGCATTCATTAGTGAGCTCTCGGTCTGTCATAATAACCTGGGGCCTTTGAATATCACTGAAGATGCGCGCAATACGAATAAGCGCCCATTCATAATCTTCCTTTTGTTCAGACTTTAAAAACACAAAGCAAGAAGAAAATGTAGTATTAAAACTCGTTATACCAACAACGTGAAGAAGCGGCATTTTAAATTTATTAGTTTTATATGTGCAGTCCATCAAGAGAATGGAGTTATAGGTTTTGGTAAGTAGAATTGAAGTAGGATGTGCAAAGAATAGATGGGTTAAGTGACCACTTTGATCATACTGGTAGTCATGTTCAAAGTTTCCCTTATTGAGTTCATCAAAGAGGGCCTGGATTGGTGTGCGGCCCTGAAGATTATTACGCTTAATTTTATCACGAGCATTATAGATATCCTTTGAGACTGCAGTAAGGTCCGAGTTGCTTTGACGAAGAGCTGAAAGCATCTCTCGAGGACGGATACCAGCTGCGGACATTTGCTGAACTGTTTGCTGCTCTTCAGTGTTTAATCTGCAACTTATTGAGTAGCCTGTCATGTCTTCTGATGCATCATGGTTGTGTTCTGCATTGTTTATTTTTAAGTGCCATCATCTATCTTTTTTTTCTTGGCATAGAGTTCAAAGAGACAATCTATCAATCTTGAACTAGTGGCCCTTTGACGTGTTTCATCTGTAAGATTTAAGGAATTTCTGTAGATACCGCCCCTATCACAGCATAAATAAGCAAACTTATCATGTTCTGATCTTTTAATAGTACAGCATATCCTTGACTAAGTGCATGTGTTTGGATGTATTGGATAAGTTCTTCATGACTTGCAAAGTTATCAGGTTGAGGTAGGAGCAAAGGCATTATGTTAAAAACTGTTAAATGATTTAAAGGTTATACTATTACTAAAAAAATTTTTTGAGTTGCAGGACAATTTAGCTAATGCAATTATTAATCTATATAGTTTTGGAAAAGGTGCATTCTGTAACTTGAAGTAATTTATTAATAGTAGGATGCACAAGATGATTAGTATACTATAAGGTTTCGATTTGTATACTATAGAAAATTCGAATAGTTCAAGAGATTTTTTAATGAATGAAAGTAATTTAAGGGTTGAATATGCGTGATGGACAATTTATTAAATTAGTTTATTAGTCAAAAAAATTCAATAAATGTATTTTTAATCAATACTTAAAAAAAATAAAAATTGTATAATGTGTAAAGATAATTTGATTTTAAAGATTTTATTGTGTGAATTTTGAAATTTCATCGAAGTCAAAAAAACATGGTTTAAATACATTTCTATCTATCTAATCTTACATTTTCGTCACGATTTTTACATTACCTTTTTTACTACCATTTACTATCATATATAATAGCACTCTAATTATATGAAATTATGCTTCACCCACCAGCTTGAATGCATAACCAAAACAAGGAAACCCCAATTTATGTTATAACTAATTTGGGCAAGACTTAGATGAAATTGCTGACTTCTGCAAATATTCTTCTTGGCATTATTCGACATATTATAGGAAAGTAATTAGTCATACCTATAGCCAAAGAATAAATTAGAAATGCTTTTAATTTGCAAGTTATTAAGTGGAAAATATAAGTAATACTTATTCAGGAAAAGTATATGCATGCATGCGTATAGCACGTCTTAGATCTAATAGCTAAATAATTAATAATATCTAAGCATGGCATAGCGAAATAAATTAATAAATTGCAGAATTTAGAAGTTAATGCAAACTATAAAGTAATGAACTATACTTACTCTGAAAAAGTACTATCACGTATTTATAAACATATTCAAGGCAAAATTAATTAGAAGGCTAAAAAAAAATAATTAAAACTATTATTCGATTTAGGAAAAGGGAATTAATAAACTGCAGAATTGGGACGGCAACAATGTTAATGCAATCTACAAAGTAGTGAACTATACTTATTCTGGAAAAGCACTATCACATATAAAGAAACATATTCAAGGTGAAATTAATGAGAAGGCGAAATTAATGAGAAGGCAAAATTAATGAGAAAATAATTAAAACCATTATTCGAATTAGGAAAAGAAAATTAATAAATTGCAGAATTGGGAAGGCAAGAATTGGGAAGGCAACAATGTTAATGCAAACTACAAAGTAGTAAACTATACTTATTCCAGAAAAGCACAATCACATATAAAGAAATATATTCAAGGCGAAATTAATGAGAAGGCTAAAAAAAAAGAGAGAATAATTAATACCATTATTCAAATTATTAAAAGGAAATTAATAAATTGCAGAATTGGGAAGTCAACAATGTTAATGCAAACTACAAAATAGTGAACTATACTTACTCCGGAAAAGTACTATCACGTATTAATAAACATATTCAAGGCAAAATTAATTAGAAGGCTAAAAAAAAATAATTAAAACTATTATTCGATTTAGGAAAAGGGAATTAATAAATTGCAGAATTGGGAAGGCAACAATGTTAATGCAAACTACAAAGTAGTAAATTATACCTACTCCGGAAAAGCATCCTAGATCTAATATTATGTATAAAGTAATATATTCAAAGGCGAAATTGACATATTTGAACGAGAAGGCTAAAAGAAGGAGAGAATAATTAAAACCATTATTCAAATTAGGAAAATAAAATTAGAGATCTAATATTCAAATTGAAGTTGAAGCTAACTAGTAAAAGCAAATTCAAGTAGAATACTTATTCTAATCACCTGGTTTGCCGTAACAAGACCTGAACATCTTAAACCTTAGACCAAGTCAAATACCTTCCATGATCTTATGTAAAAAGCCACAAATTCTTGCGAAATTGACATATTTGAACAAGAAGGCTAAAAGAAAAAGAGAATAATTAAAACCATTATTTGAATTAGAAAAATAGAATTAGAAAACTAATGTTCGAATTGAAGTTGGAGCTAACTAGTAAGAACAAAGATTAAGTAGAATACTTATCCTAATCACCCATTTTGCCATAACAAGACCCAGTCAAATACCTTCTATGATATGTAAAAAGTCACAAATTCTTGTGAATGCATCTAAGATATAACTTCAGAGAGAAATAGCACGAATAATTCTTATACCTTAAGCAATTCTCCTTATATTTTCAAATTCACATTCATTATTGAATTATTCTTTGTAAAATCTCATTCGTCGAACATTTTGTGACAAAATTAACCGATCCGAAGTTTGTGTGCTAAAAGTTTGAGTATGCAAGGTCTTCAAAAACCAATTCGCTGTTTTCTAATCTTGTACGATTTAGAACTATAGCAAAATATTTTTAACCTGCGTATTATTAATTAACTGCACAATACCAAACTAGTCACCATATTGGCAGCGCGTATATCATCGCTCTTTAGAGGTAATTGACAATGCACGCTTTAATCAATGCTGTACATGCTTTATTGTGACAATTAATACATGTAACAATTTCATGTGACAGAAAAGAAAACAGTCTTATGCTATTGGTTGTATATGTGATATAATCGAAGTGATTAACATATTGCATAATCTTGCATAATCCATGGTGCGAATAGCAAAAATCCATGGTGCGAATAGCAATTCCCTATTATAGTATATAAATATAGAAAAAGAGGCCTAACCAATAGTAGAACACTAACCGCTCTACAAGAAGTTGGAAGTATTACAGAAATGTATTATGAAATCCAGTTGGGAGTTGCTGTATCACATAGAAGGAGTGAGAGCTAGCTTGCTGAGAATAGGAGTAGTTCTCACTTGGGCCAGTTACGCAACATAGCCAGTGCTCATCTACCTTTAGGAAAAGTATTTGCTAACCAATCCAGTTAGTATATCTGCAGTAATATACAATAGATTACTGAGAGTAGTGAGCAAAGCTTAGCTTGGCCCCCACTACCGTGTGGGTAATCTCAGAACACCAAGATTTAGGAAGTAACCATGAGGTTATGATCATCTGGGCAAGGCTCTTGCACCTATTTGGAAGTATAGGATTGGCAATATGAGAGAAGCGGAGAATATAGTAAGTAGCGGAATAACAAAATAGGGAGTAGTCCAAAAATCCAGGTTATACAGAAAATGGGTATAGAAAGCTCTGGTATATTTAGGTCACAGATAGTCAAGTAAGTCTAAGTCTCTTGTACTTAATATAGTATAATATTTATCGCATAATATATACAAACATATACTTAATAAAAAAGTCTTCGAGGCACGACTTCACCTTAAAAAAAAATATAGGAAAAGATTCTATTGGGTAAAAGAATGAAGCACAGTAACTGCGCTACAATACTGTGGCTTAGTTATACTAGGTAATATAAGGTTACACAAACCAGTAACTTTGGTAATACAAGAAGCGACACAACTACCTCCAATTACCTTTACACAACTACCCACAACTACTTCTACGCTAATACTTCTATTTATCTTTGTACAAATATCTCCATCTATCTTTATACAAATATCCCTATCTATCATCACACAAATATCTCTGTTTATTCCAAACAAATATCTCTAATTACCTCCATACAAATACTACTAACTGTCTCTACAATAATGTAATAATTATTTCTAGTTATCTTTGCACAAATTAACAATAGAATTGTTACACCTCTTAGAATAGAAAAGTTATAAAAAAGAAGCATTTCTTCCTTTCTGCAAAAGTTAGAGTTCAATACCCTCATCTAGAATTTTAGCTTAGGATAATATATCCTATCTCTTTATTATTATCTTGTAAAGTGTAATATTCCCCCTCTAGGGTAATTTCTACAGACAAGGCTTATTACTATCTTATATTATTTAATAAATTATATACTATCTTTATAATAAACTGTTTGGCTCCTGCTATGAAGTAAAAAGTACACTTTATCTTCACTCTGTGTATATTCATAAATATATCACTGCACTAGGTGACTTTGTTACTTTGCTATATTCAATACAAAAAGGCTATAGCATTATAACATTTTGGTGCCTTCTGGTGGAAAACATTCTTTTAACGGCGGGAACACTTTTTTCTCTTAAAGCAAACTCTTGCTTCTTTCTTGAAAACTTGCTAAAATCTAAGAGAAACTCTGCCCATTTAAAATTAAATAGCTCTTTGAAATTCTATCACCTAAACAAAACACTGCTTCTTTGAAGGAAACCATTCTGGAATCAAGTGGACCTCCTATGGAAAAGCATGAAATCATAGATGAAATCACCAAGCTCTACTAGGACTATACATCTTGAATTCTATTTTTATTCTTTATTATTGCAGAATTGGCCTCTAAAAAAGCAATATTGGAATTTGTTTTATTAAGTATAACCATTTAATCTTTAAAAATGAATTTTGTATTTTGTAAAACAAACTTGGAGAGTTTATGCTTTTACCTTTTGCAAATACAGCTGGCATATTAACAATATTATTGCATGCTTATTATAATTTAAATTGTTGTTACTAACTACTATTATGACTGATTTATTGTCGATATTATTGTATTTTTCGAACTATATTTTATTTTATTTCTCTTTTCGCACACAAATTATTATTTGTATCATTTCTATTATCAACTAGTAAACTATATTATTTATTAGTAACTTATCTCTGGCAGATAAATTTTCGTCTCTTTTTTTTAATCTATTTAAATCTTATAGGAGATTTCCTAACTCGATTATATAATAACACTATTAACAAACATCAACACTGATAATACCCAATTACTTTTAACTCACCTAATCAATCTACTAGTTCAGAAAATGTTATTGATATTGAAATCCCTACTCTTGAACACAATAATAGTCCTGCTTCAAATAGTGAAACCTCTCAAATTAATATTGAAATAGCAACTGATATCCCTCTTTCTAATACTTCATTTTTATCTGCTTTTACCCCTACTGAACCAAGTGAAACTGTCATTGAATTTGCTGGTGAAATCCATGATATATCTACTTCAACTATAGAAATTGAACAAGAAAATACTACTACTTTTTATCCTGTCTCAACAAGTCCTGAACAAGTTATTGGTGACAGATCTGCTCCTAATAGTCCTATTACTCTATTAGTACTTCAAAATAATCTCCTTCACCTGAAATATCTTCACTTACTAGTACAACTAATCTATGGTCATCTGTAACTTTGGATTATAATGCAGAACAATCATCTACAAGTCAGTATACTCTATTATATCTACAACTAGAAACTACTGATAATTGGAATATTGATCAACCAAACTATATTCCTAGAGCTTATACTACTCTTGTATTTAGTCCTGTACCTGTTCAAAACCAATATACTTATACTGCCCCTTTAAGTCTATTAGTACTTTCTACAACCAAATATACTTCTGACCCAATTGTTGAATTAGTCCCTTCATCCTCACCTAGCTTATGTTTTCACATAGATAATACCCACTATAAACTTAGTAAAACAAATATTGAAACCTTATATCATACAAGTATTGAACAGTCATCATTATATCCACCAACAGATGAAGTTAATTGGATTGACAATAATCAAAACATTGAAACCTCTTATCCCTTAAACTGTCCAAGTTAAGTGGGCAAATTTGCCCGCTAAAATAATTAGAAGAAAAGTAAACATATAGAAAAATTTTTTTTTGTTGAAAGACTAACCGAAATTGATTAGAGTAACTCTTGAGAACACAATGCATGTGACAATACAATAGTACATCATTGCACATGCCATGTGACACAAGCAAAGATCACAAGCAAAATTTCACGAAATATTCTGCATTTTTGTTAAGGAATGTTTATTGGGTTAAAGCTTCCCAATCACTCTGATAATTCAGCTTTGAATATTACAGATATAAATGAAATATTATCATATAAAATGTGGGACTTATTCATAATATTTTATTTTTCAATTTTTTTTCGATTTTTTTAATAGTAAATTAATAGTGATTAATAGAGAATCGCTGTACTACTAGCACGCATATTCCTTGTAATATACCACTACCACATGATATAAAATCACAAGTTGATTTGCAAAATAGTATACTTTAATTCTAGCTTAGAGGAGTGCCAGAAATCACCTGATTAGGGTTTCACTAAGTAGTTGACCCCCCTACCCCCCCACCTGATAATTTTTCTAAGCATTTGATTGGTTAAAATTTAATAATATATAAATATATTAAAATTGGATAACTTTTGATCTACTGGTATTTTTTGGACGATTCAACTACCAAAATGTTCGTCTCAGTGAGACGATTCTAACAAGCCCAAAATCATCAAAATCCAAGCACAGGATCCCAAGATCGTTCAACTTTTGTGTAATTTTAATAGTATAAACAAGTTTACTTAGTGCATTTTGTTAGAATAAATTAGTAAAATTTTATGAATCATAAGTTTTTATAGAATTTTATTAATAAAATTCTATAAAATCTTATAATTCGCAAATTTTTATTAATTATTTTTAACAAAATGCACTAAGTAAACTTGTTCAGCACCTAAAAATGTATTAAAATGGCTAGTTTGTTTTTATTTTACTTGGAATTTAGAGATTTGATGCACAATTTTGGAGTTTTGATCAAAAAAGACAAATTTTAACATCTTATCTCCAAATTTCAAGTAAAATAAAAACAACCCTGCTGATTTAATGTATTTTTAGGTGTTGAACAAGTTTACTTAGTGCATTAATTTAGAAATAATTAGTAAAATTTTGTGAATTATAAGATTTTATAGAATTTTATTAGTAAAATTCTATAAAATCTTAAAATTCACAAATATTTATTAATTAATTCTAACAAAACGCACTAAGTAAACTTGTTCAGCACCTAAAAATACATTAAATCGGCAGGGTTGTTTTTATTTTACTTGAAATTTGGAGAAAAGATGCTTAAATTTGACTTTTTTGATCAAAAATCCAAAATTATGCATCTTTTCTCCAAATTTCAAGTAAAATAAAAACAACCCAGCCGATTTAATGTATTTTTAGGTGCTGAACAAGTTTACTTAGTGCATTAAGTTAGAAATAATTAGTAAAATTTTGTGAATCATAAGATTTTATAGAATTTTATTAGTAAAATTCTATAAAATCTTAAAATTCACAAATTTTTATTAATTAATTCTAACAAAATGCACTAAGTAAACTTGTTCAGCACCTAAAAATACATTAAATCGGCAGGGTTGTTTTTATTTTACTTGAAATTTGGAGAAAAGATGCTTAAATTTGACTTTTTTGATCAAAAATCCAAAATTATGCATCTTTTCTCCAAATTTCAAGTAAAATAAAAACAACCCTGCCGATTTAATGTATTTTTAGGTGCTGAACAAGTTTACTTAGTGCATTTTGTTAGAATTAATTAATAAAAATTTGCGAATTATAAGATTTTATAGAATTTTATTAATAAAATTCTATAAAAACTTATGATTCATAAAATTTTACTAATTTATTCTAACAAAATGCACTAAGTAAACTTTTTCAATGCCAAAAAATATATATAATTATATTCGGACTCAGACCAGTCTGCAGTTTTCGAACAAGACCCAGACTGGACTCATAGTTGAGTCTGGTCTGAAGTCTGAAATTAGTAAAATTTAGAGTCTGAGTCTGGTCTGATCCCGGACTGGATCGGACCAGACCAGACCCGAACTGGACCTAGGAGCACTAGTCTCAATGAGACGAATCGAATGGTACCAAAATAATCTGATTCTGACGATATGGCACGTGGTATTCATCATAAAACTTAGGTTCACCAAATTAGACATATCTAATTATTAATTGTTTATAGAATACAAATCTTTGTTTATCTTAGGATCCTGTAATTAGAATTTAGTGATTTTAAGCTTGTTAGAATCGGCTCACTAAGGCGAACATTTTGGTAGTTAAATCATCAAAAATGGACTGGTGGATCTAAAGTTATTCAATATTAAAAATTTTATATATATAATAATATATATAAATATGAGCATTTCTATTTGTACACGGGGTGTTTGAACACTGTACTACACAAATCATATAGAAAAATGCAGTAGCAGATCATTTTTTGTACAACAAACATAAAGAAAAAAAAACAAAAATTAAAATTTGCTTAAGAAACAATCTATGGGCTCTAAGAAAAAAAATTACTTGTAAAATCTTGGTATAAACTATGCCCCCGCTCCATCCCAGTTCTTACCCTAACCCTAATATTAATTAAATTATTTTTTATTTTAATTAAAAATCTTTTAATTTATAAAAATTATTATACCCGTGTTCAAACACCCCATGTACAATTAGTTATTTTCTATAAATATATATTTATATATATTATATATATTATATTATATATAGGACCTAATAATTGCTCTACCCCCACCTACCTAAAAAATCAGGTGATAAATAGTGCTCCCCTTATAAAAGAGGGTAAAAATGCTTAGGAAAATCTGGCACAATCATTTAAAAATCAAAAAAAAACAAGATTTTAGTGGGCAAATTTGCCCGCTGGATGGTTTAAGGGATAGTCCTATATACACTGATCTTACCAATACTAAGAAAATAGCTCAAAAAACGGTAGATAATCACTCGGATACAGAATTTGCTATATCTCTTGGTGAATTTATTGCCAACATTCTTGATCAGGCTGAAGCTTTAGTTAACAACTCTGATGACCAAGACTCTATATCAGAAACAAACTTATCAGATGACAAAAGAAATATGAATGGTACAGCTGAGGCCCATATCTGATTGGCTGAAGTCATTGAACGAAATCAAGGAGGAGAAAAGAATTTAATCAAAATTGAACCTTTTAAAAGAGATAGAACCAAAGATCCTATCAATTGGATCAAGAAATTTGACCAAGCTACTATAGCTAATAACTGGAATGCTAATTGACAACTAGCTTTAGCTAAAGCCTATATAAAAGGAATTGCCACAGAATGGGTTAATGGTGCTGGGCTTACGGCTTATAATAATGACCATGATCAAGACTATAGTTTTAAATACCAATTTAAACTATGCTTTAGTGACATAAAGCAAAAAGTTTTGTGCCAACAATAACTTTTTGAAATTAAACAAGGATTTGTACCATTAATGTTTATATTATTCGATTTAAAAATCTTAGAGAAAAAGTAACTGGCCTACCCAATGGATTTATTCTACAGTTATTTATTAAAGGCCTACGACCTGAATTTGCAATGCCTGTTCAAGCTTCAGGTCCTGAAAATTTAAATGCTACTATTACTACTGAGAAGCAATGGAAAACAGGAAAATTTGTAGCTTCATCTGAACATGTTGTCATATTTCAACTAACAGACCAAATTGCTAAATTGAATATTAATTTAGCACAGCAACAACAACTCCAGCCTGTCTATACTACAGAAACCAAATTCAACTTCTCAAAAACTATAGCTGTTTGCTACTACTATAGAAAGCCAGAACATTCATGGCTAATTGTCACAAACAACTGTATGACTCAAGAAACAAAAATAGAGGAAAACCTAAAAACAATAACTTCAACAACAATAATCAAAACAAAAGAAACAACTATAACAATAATTATAACAACAACAACTACAACTGATTCAATAATAACAATAACTATTAAAATAATCGAAGTAGAAGTCACTCTAGAAATAGAGGACAAAATAAAAACAGAAATAGCTCTCAAGATCATAGTAGATCAAGAGATAGAAGCCTAGAGCGATGAGGACCATACTATACTTGCTCACTATTGCAATATAAATATGGTTGCTAAAACCAAACCTAAATCTAAATCTAGAACCTGGAAAGACTTTTGGACAACTATTCTATTCGTACTGCTCTTATAACTATATTACTGAGTTGAATTCTGAAAATACCAAACCACAACCAGATATACATATTACATCTGTTAAATGTTATATTGATATAAAGGATAGAACTTATCCGGCTATCATGATAGTGGAGGATTTGTTAGTATGATTGCTCATAAAATTGGGACTCAAAAGTATTTAACATTTTCTGTATTCGAGGTAGAGGATAAGCATCCTTTTTGGTAATGCTATTAAGTTTTTTGTAATCAATACAGAATTTCAATTTATCACTCTTTTTGCGAACAAGAACAATAGGTAATGCCCAGGGGCTTGGGCTTTCAGATAGTTGAATGATATGCTTTCCAACATTCATTCAATTTCTTTTTTGATAAATTCTTGTTCACTTGAGGGTATATTATAAGCTCGTTGTTTGATTGGAGGCACATCCTCAGTATAGATTCTATGCTGTACCAGATCTGTTTGTCCAAGTTCATTGATATCTTTTGCAAAGAGATCAGAGAACTCATTAAGTAAAGCTCTAAATTTTAATCCTTGTTCCTTTGTTAATGGTCTAATATTAATATGGTCTGTTTTCTCTAATACATATTCTTCATAAGGGATTAATGTTTCTATGGTATACACAAAATTATATTTTGTGCATTTCTTTGCAAAGCTAGCTGCAAAACTTCTATTTTCGTTAGTAATTCTTCAGATTTTTTAGGTAGTTTTTCATCTTGCCCGGATGATTTAAAAATTTTGCCAAGTGAAGTAGTCAGCTCATTGTTGATAATAAAGATTTGGTTCTTAAAGAAATTAGTAAATTGCTTATTGATTTCCTCAAGATATTGAACTCTGGCTTCCAACCATTCAATAACTTGCAAAAGAGTTCTATCATTTTGGCCACCTTCAATGATCATTTCAATATTAGATTGGGTTTGTTTTTCTTTAATATCCTCCATAGGCTGGTCAAGTACTTCAAAAAGTAGCAAAGAAGAGTTTAATGATCCTTCCCCAGGATTATTAGGTAGAGTAAATTTATTAATATCCTGGTAGCAGTCATTACAGTACCCTTGGCTTGGATCAAGCTCAGTAAGTTGCATTGTCATCAAACATTCATAATACAATGCAACATTTTCTTCAAAATTTTTCCTTAAATTTTCAATTGCTTGTCGAGCATCAAAATCTGTTTGGGGTATATCAAATGATTCTTGTAAGATTTGTTGTAGAGTGGCTTTCTCAACCTCTGTAAGAGTAATTTGTTCTGATTCTGACTGTAATAAGATAGTAATTTCATCATTGGTCCAGTCCTGATTATATTGATCAGTATTTTGTTCCTCTATATTTTTATTATGTCTTTATTATTATCATCCTCTAACAAAACTTGTACGTCCTATAGATTCTACTTTTGTTCAAATTATACTGGTGTCTGGATTTCTGGTAGACTCAGTATAGTGTCTAATCTGAGTTCAAATTTCATAGTTTGGATTATATTGTAGATCCTGGCTTGCTTTGTAAGCATACATGTATTCCAATTTACAGAATCATAACTAATCTCTAATACTTTCTAAACGATGCATTCGAGCTCTGGGTTTTTGTTGTGCACAGATTTTGCAACTAACTAGGGTTCCTCGACCTAGTCCATGATAATAGTATTCCTGGCTAAGAGGATTATCATGGTCCAATGCCCCAATATAGGTTTTATAGCAAGTGGTACATACAAGTTGGTTGTTATTTAATTGTAATCTTTCTGGTTGTTGTAGGTTTTTGCATTGGCAACATTGGTATGTTCTATATTTTCTATGATAAAACTATCTGATTGCATCAAAATTATTTTTATCACAACCATATCAGTAGATTAGGTTATCCAACTTTTGCTGCGCCATAGGACTTTTAATTTTAATATGTCCTATCTGTTGTAACCATGACATTGGTTAAAAGAACAATCCTTAAACAAATACAGTAGCTTGTTTCATTACAAGTTCTACAACTTGTACATCTGAGTTGTTTATTTGGGCAGTTTAAAGTTATGTAACCCATTCTATGGTAATAGCGGGATTCATTATTTGGTCAATTTTTATATTGGTGGGTTCTTGAACCACAAGATTTACAACGAGTGGCTTTTTAGTTCAGGTTGGAGGTCAATAAACAGTCTATTCTACCTCTCCTCTAGAGGATGTTACAAAAAAAGCATAAGCTTTAAGAGGAGTTAAAAATTCTTCTTCATAGAGCTCTAAATCTTCAAAAGTAGTACAGGTAGGATGTTTTTTTGGGGGTTGGTCTTGTTCATAAGAGGTGTTCAAAATAATTTCTTTTCCTTTCTAGTATACTAGCAGTTTTTCCAATTGTAGTTAACTTCTACTTTTCTGGACCAATCATTTTCAAGTAATAAGGAATATAAAGTAGCAGGTACTACCTCAATATCAATAGGGATAGTCCTTCCCTAGATTTTAACAGGTAAGTTGCAAATGATTCCTAAGGGTCTAGAAGTAGTTCTAGTAGCGGCAACAATTAAACTTTGGGATGGTTCTGTACTTTACATGATGCATAGTTATCCTACTGCTGGATATCTAAAAATAGATATTATATATAATAAAATCGCTAAACAATATTATTGGGATCAAATGTATTGAGATATTAAAGAATATGTTAAGAATTGTGAACAATGTCAAAGACAAGGCAAGTCATGACGAAAAGAACCTTTGCATCCCATCAAAATAGGACAAGCCTTCGAACGAATTGGAATTGACTTAGTAGGACCCTTATCGATCACAACTCTAAAAAATCGATATATTATTGTAGCCCCTAACTATCTAACATGATGGCCTGAAGCACAAGCAATACCTAATGCCAGTGCTAAAACCCTTGCTCAATTTATATTCACTGAAATAGTATGTCGATATGGAATTCCAAAAATTATTTTTTCAGACCAAGGACCTAACTTTAGAAGTGATTTGTGTGAAAAATTATTGATACATCATAAATTTTCATCACTATACCATCTACAAACAAATGGAATAGTAGAACAACTAAATAGAACCTTAGTGAATCTCTTGCATAAGTTGCAACAAGTCAAGACTGGAATGTATACCTCCCTCCAGTATTATTTGCATATTGAATCAAAAAACATGCTACTACTGGATATACTCTATTTCAACTTGTCTATAGATGACAAGCTATATTACCTATTGAAGCTATACTACCCACTACTGAAACAGAATCAAAAATAAATCTTGAAGATAGTATTTTAACTCGAGCTTATGAATTAATAGACAAGTTAGAAGAAACTCATGAACATGATCAGAAAAATACAGAGGCATCACAACAAAAACAAAAGCAAAGACATGATGCTCAGATAAAACTAATAGAATTTGAAATTTGTGAAAAAGATTGGGTACAACGAAAAGATATAGAATCTTCTAGATCTGTTAAGTTTGATGGTAAACAAAAGAACCTTACACTATATGTGCTAAACTCAGAAATGGTGCATATAAACTATGAAATAACAAAGGTCAAATTCTCAAATGATATTATAACAGTGATTTAGACTTGAAAAATATTACAAATGACAAAACTAGGAACCCCAAGTTGTAATCAAAACAACAATAAACCAAAACTTATAATTTTGTTACCACTTTTTAATTTTATTAACTTTATTAATATTAATGCTATTTATTATTTATTATTAATTATTATTATTTATTATTTAAAACTTATTATTATTTTATTTATTATTATTATTACAATATTAATTATTATACAATTATAATGGAAAAAAAATTTTATTTTAATTATATCAATTTATTAATTATTTTATTTTTACAAAATATTACAATGACTCCTTTCTGCTTCTTCTATCCTTCTAATTACTTCTTCGGTTCTTTTATTTGCTTCTTCAATTCTTCTTCGCAATTCTCTATTTTTTTCTTCTAAGTTTATATTTTCTTCTTTCAATTCTCTATTTGCTTCTTTCAATTCTCCAATATCTTCTTCCAAGTCTCTATTATCATTTTTCAAGTTTTTAGCCCAAGCCCTCCATCTATTTCATTCGACAATTAACCGCTAGTGCTGACTTGCTTGCTGAAGGGCTTTGATATTGAGAGGACTTATTTCTTGTGCTAGCTCTTGATAGTTTATCACATGGTTCTGGAGTACCGCTATTTGAGAGAGAACGAATTAGATTTCTTCGTATGGGTCATCTATAAAATAAAAGAATTAGAAATAACTATTTCTAAGCATTATATACTGGAAAAAGATGAAATAAAATAAACACAAGTGCATTAGCCACCAACTTGTGTGAAAAAGAAAGACAAGTTATAGGGGAAAATATCTATCAGGTGACTACTATAGCGGTAATAGAACCGAATGTAGAGCACTCACCCAGTCATAGAAGACCGGCTTCACACACAGCTAGTGCTGAGGCTAAGCTCACAGCCAGAATGTATATACACCTGAGGAGACCCAAAATAATGTCAAACGAAAAATTTAACAAAAGTTTTTTGACAACAAAAGTTTATTTAAAAGAAAAAGAGATAAATTATTTAGGATATAGAAAGAAAAGAAAGAAACAAGAGAAAAGAATATTAACCAAGGCAGTTGGGAAATGGAAAATTTTTGAAAAGAAATTAACGTCCAAGACTCAGAAATAAATAGAATTGGACAATTACAAGGATTATTCCAAAATAAAAAATCAATTGATTGTAAACAAAACAATGAGGATCACAACAATAAAAATGTAATTTACAGAATTAGAAATTAGATTTTGTATGAACACCAATTAGAATATTAGAAGCTAATTTTAGATGAATTAGCATAAAAAGTTCAGAGATCTCACAATTTTAAGGGGAAAAAAGACAATAAAATTGCCAAAAGTGCTAAAAACACAAGAGGAAACAAAATTTTTGCCAAGTTTTGACAAGTTTTGCTGAGTATTGCAAAACATTGCTAAGCAAAATTTTTACCACATAGTTAGCACAAAAACAAAACATGTGGAAAACACAGGAAAAAGTACATGCAAGTAAATATTAGCATGTAGGAATTGCGAAGCAAAAGCATGGGTTGAACTAATGTTCCAAGCTAAATTAAAATTGTTTCAAAGTAGTGATATGAGTAAACAATTTTAAAGATATAAAATGAGCTTAAAATTACTTTGCTTTCATCCTAAATTCAACTAACTTCTCTTATAATTAAATAAATATTAAACACTCTTCTTGAACAATTAAATGACTACTCAATCTACTTGGCTTCCCCCCAACTCTACCAACAAGTGTGTGAACTTCAACAACTTTGCAACAGGTTGCAATATGCAGGAACAATTATTGTGGATCTGAACAATGTGACCATCATGCAAGATAATAGTCATACATGCACTATTCTAGCAGATTATGCCAGGAGTATTACCACATTTGTCTATCAAGGATGATTTGGTACGCTATAATACTGACCAAATATTTCTGGTTCATGTACTAATGAACATTAATAGTGATCCAAATATATGCTTCAAGGAAATATACCAGAGATATAATGAAGCTACTTATCATACAAACTATAACAGGATTCATGGCTTGGCTTATGCCTTCTACATAGGATCAATATTGTGAAATAATAAAAGTTCAATTATTGAACCTATTGGGGACAACCAAGTGAAAACTTTTAAACGAGTTTTCTAATTGTTTACTTGGATATGAAAAAAATTACTGGTCCTGTTATCCTCGACAAGAGATTGGTAGAGCGGTACCTGCCCATATCAGGTATTCACCTACACTTTGGTACTTATCGCTATGACCGAGTATACTGGACCCACAGATTAAAAATAGGGAACCGCTATTTACACCATGGTTTTTGTTATTTGTACCATGGATTTTGTGTAATATTAGATCATTAATCAACCTTTCTATTTGCACTATGGTATAGTTACACAAATATTTGAAAAATCTTATTTTGTACTTCTATATATTGTTAATCAACAAAAAAGGTGAGTTTTTATTGGTGCAGCATTAAAACGGTCTGAGGTTATACAAAAATTGTGAAATCTAGCCCGCATTATGTTAAGGCCTTAAAAAATGGCCTGCATTATAAAATTAAGTTAGCAGGCCTACTAAATTAGTTATCAAAATAAGACTTGTATAATGTTACACAATATTAATAGCACGAATAACTGTTAATCTACAAAAAAGGCGAGTTTTTATTAGTGCAACATGAAAATAGTCCAAGGTTACACAAATTTGCAAAAATCTGGCCCACATTATATTAAGGCCTTAAAAAATTAGAGTAAGGGTTGGACCGAATTATAAAATTAGGGTTAGGGTTGGCCCGCATTATAAAATTAGATTAGCAGGCCTACTAGATTACCAAACCAAGATTTGTGTAATGTTACACAATATTAATAGTGCAAATTAACTGTTAATCTACAAAAAAAGGTGAGTTTTTATTGGTGCAACATATATTACTATAGTGCAAATAGAAAAGGTTGATTGATGATCTAATGTTATACAAAATCCATGGTGCAAATGCATGAAAAAATTCTGTGCCAGGTTTTGTCGATCATGTGGCGCAGCAAAATCCTTTAAAGTTCAATTATATTAAGATTAGGGTTAGGGTCGTGTGTCTAATAGAGAGTCTATATAGTAAAGCTGGCCAACGAAAACTTTTTGTTAGTGCGCTAAAGATGGTTTCTTATACAAAATTTCAAGAAATAAGCGATTTTTAACAAAATGAACGTTTGTTTTGAAATTTTCTGATCATGTTACATTACACATCTTTAAAATCTGATTTGTGGATCAGGAGATCTGCGCCACATGATCGACAAAACCTGGCACAGAATTTTTATATGCAGTGCAAATAGCAATTCTCTAAAAATAAAGAACTTTAATGATATCAACAAGGAAAATTTTGCAAAACTTGTTGATTTTTGTGAACAACAAAGGAATATGTAGATTTTGCAGAGCAAAATCTTTAAGGAGAGGAAAATGTTATAAAACAGGTTTTTAGAATAGTGTAGTAATATAGCACAAAATAGATTTCGTGAATGTATAATTTATTTTATATACAGTGGCCTACCATATTATTATGGACACTTTTTAAAAATTTATAAATCGGGTTTGGGTAAGTAAACATAGCACGAAATTTATATCACGTGCTAAGCAAATCTCAAAATATAATATATTAAATTTTCGTGTAATTTTATTAGGTTGCATGGAAGTTATGCAAAAAAAACCATAAACATGGTTTTTTTCATTTGACCGAAAATCAAAATTCGAATTTTTTATTTTCTTTAAATTTTTTTTTTTTTTACAAAAACAAAAAACTAATTATGGTTTAATGCTTTATAGGTCCCCCTCCTGCATTAATACAAGCAACAACCCGATCGGGCATGCTTGTAATAAGCCTATGATAGTACTCAGGTGGTACGTCAATCCATGCCTTTTTGACAAGGGCATCCAGCTCTTTCAGATTACCCGGATTTGGCTTGCGGCGCAGAGACCTTTTAACCATGGACCACATGTTTTCTATTGGGTTAAGGTCGGGGCTCTGAGGGGGCCAATCCATCTATCTAATTCGATTTTTTGCTATAAATGCTTTTGCAACGTCTGCAGTATGAGGTCTGGCATTGTCTTGCTGAAAGATGGGACGACCATGATCATTACTTGATGGAAATTTTTTTAAGCCAGGAAGAACATGCCTACAGAGAATTTTAACGTAAGAATCACCAGTAACTGAGGATTTAAGTGCAACAATAGGCCCAAGCCCATACCAGGAGAAGCAGCCCCAATACATACGACCTTTGCTATGACCTACGGTTCCACTTAAGCAATCCAAATCCCATTTTTCATGAGACTTACGCCAAATAAGACCACAAAAGCCCTGAAAGAGACGACACATGGTTTCGTCTGACCACAATACACGTTTGAAGTGCCGGACAGTCCAATTTTTATGTGCATGAGCCCAGTCATGCCTTTTTTGTCTGTTTTCTTCAGAAATCAATTGTTTCTGAGTGGTAACACATGATTTCAATTTTTCACCATGCAAAGCACTACGCACGGTACTTCTAGAAATTTTTTTTTGCTTATTTTGGTGGTTAAAAAGGTTAGTAATTTGGGTAAGATTGAGACGTCGATTGCCATCAGTTACTAAGTTTTTTAGGTTTTCACGATCAGTAAGTGAAAGAAGCCTAGGACGTCCAGGTCTTTTTTTTTTTTTTTTTTTNTTTTTTTGCCTCTGCTCCTACTTGACGATACTCTTGAATAATATTTTGTACAGCGGATTTGCTGCACCCGACAGCTACTGCGATAGTACGAACCGAATCACCTCGTTGGTGGCCATAAATTATTGCGCCCCTTTGATCTTCTGTTAAGTCTTTACGTCTTCCCATTGTTTTGTGAGAAAAAAAAGGATACGTATTATTTATACCGATTTGTCATACAAATCTAGCCTTTTTTATACGGCACAATATTGGCACGATGTCATACTACATATGGGCGAAATTTTAAGTTAATCCAAACCGAGTACGATCTTCAGTGAATTTTTTAGTAAAAGCAAAAAAATCCGGAAAAATCTGAAAATCGATTTTCGGTCAAATCCAAAAATGGAAGTTCATCGAACTTCCTGCATAACTTCCGCATGATCTAATGAAATCGTGTGAAATTTTAGTATATTGCGCCTTAAGAACTGCTTAAACCGTAATATAAATTTTGCACAATGTTTACTTACCCGAACCCGACTTATAAATTTTTAAAAAGTGTCCATAATAATATGGTAGGCCACTGTAGTTAATATTCATTATTATATATTTAGTAATATTATTACTATATAAATATATTTTATTATTGTAATATTATATATATATTATAGTATATAAATATAGGAAAAGATTCTATTGGGTAAAAGAATGAGGCACAGTAACTGCGCCACAATACTGTGGCTTGGTTATACTAGATAACACAAGGTTATACAAACTAGTAACTTGGGTAATACAAGATGCAACACGACTATCTCCAATTACTTCTACACAACTACTCTCAACTAGTGTTGTACATAGGATGCAACCACACTATCCAACATCCAAGAATGTTCAAAATCATCCAAGCCTATGTCCCATTTTTAACTAATCAATAAAGTTATTTAAAAAAAATATATAATTATATATTTTTTTAAGTGCTGGACTTATTGGTGAAAAAATTAAAATAGATTATCTTAATAAAATTTCAAGTAATTTTAATTTGAAAATGTCCAAAATTGTCCAAAATTGTCCTATGTACAATACTGCCCCAACTACCTCCACACTAATACCTCTATTTACTTTTGTACAAATATCTCTATCTATCTCTATACAAATATCTCTATCTATTACTATCTATTTATCCCAAACAAATATCTCTAATTACCTCCGTACAAATACCTCTAACTATCTCTACAATAATATAATAATTATCTCTAGTTATCTTTGCACAAATTAACAATAGAATTGTTACACCTATTAGGATAGAAAAGTTATAAAAAGGAAGCATTTCTCTCTTCCTGCAAAAGTTAGAGTTCAATACCCTCATCTAAATTCTTAGCTAGTTCTTAGCTTAGAATAATATCCTTATCTCTTCATTATTATCTTTTAAAGTATAATATTTCCCCTCTAGAGTAATTTCTACAGGCAAGGCTTATTACTATCTTATATTATTTAATAAAATTATATACTATCTTTATAATGAACTGTTTGCCTTCTGCTATGAAATAAAAAGTACACTTTACCTCCACCTTGTGTATATTCATAAATATATTACTGCACTGGGTAACTTTGTTACTTTGCTATATTCAATACAAGAAGGCTATAGTATTGTAATAATAGATTGACTTATTTCAATATAATTAATTTTTTAAAATTCCAAGCTGGTTTGTATATTCAGAACTGATATTTCTTTACTAATGTGTTGAAAAAATTCTTTTAAGTATTATTTTACTTGGAATTGGCAAATATACTATCTATACAAAATTTTGGACCCTTGTAAAATACTTATATTTGCAAAAGGCATTTTTTTCTTAATAAAAACCTTTTATTGTTAATAAAAAAAGCTAACTAATATAAAGGCAATTCAAATTATAGTATTCATTCGAATAGGGCAACAAAATTATAATTTATTATGAATTTCTTAACGAAAGGCAAGACAAAAAAAAGAACACAGCTATTTGTTAACTGATTGCAAGATATCTTGATTAAAAATAGCTTCTTTTATACTTTAAAATGATTGAAGAAAATATCTATCAACCACTTTTATTATTTTGGGGCTTTGTGGCTATGTAGCAAAATATTTTCTATTCTACTATATTTAATTATATTTTGATTGCTAACTTTTCCTTATTATGAATTTGAAGCTTCTAAATTTACTTCTGATTTTATGCTTATCTACTTAGCTCATTTTCCTTTGGGAAGCCTTTATATATATATATTTTTTTTATCAACTGTTGTTGCAACAGAATCTGGAGGCAGTACACATGCATGCGCATTAGTTACAGTCATAACTATTTAATATTTCTCTTTTACTTTTCACTGCCTTACACAAGCCTTACACTATACTAGCTTACACGATAATTAAGCAGCTCAAGCTACAAACAATTAGCCTAACATAACAAACAAATATTAAATAATTGCCTTTTTTAGATTAACACTCCTTGGGTTGGGTTACACTTTTTAGGTTGGGGTTATCACCCTCTGGGTTGGGGTTACTACCATCTTGGTTGGTTATCACACTCTGGATCGAATTGATGCTTTCCAAATAGGTTGACACTTTATAGATTAGGTTAATGATCAATTTTCAAGGTCATATTAATTTTTTAGTTACGAGTTTAAACCATGTCAAATTAAATTAATACTTATATAACAGATAAGTGTCACAACCCTCACTGACTATGATTGGATTTACTAGCAAAATATAGCCATGCATCATTAACTCAATACAAAGTAGATTTATGGTAATTTTCGTATTTTTTTTATAGAAGCAAAAGGGTAAAAACTTTATTTTTTTAATTTTTTTATATATATATTGAATTAGACTTTTTAATTAATTATTACTTCATAATTTTGGTCTTATACAATTCTTTGCCTTAATTTATTTCATTATATTTGATCTTTAACTATTCATAATTACCTTATAATTTGTTCATAGATTAATTACATACTTTTTCTGACTGGCCCTGATCATATTCATCTGTGATTTAGTTGATAATGCATGTAATCACAGGATCACAAGATCACAATTCTATACACAAAACTGTGTCAAGTACTTAATTATTTATCTTAAGCTTATATCCATTTATTTTTATTTCAGTCACCCTAATATCAATTGAACTTCTTCTTTATATTTATTTCCCTCACTACATATCTCAGGTCCCAACTTTCATTGTAATTCGAACTTATAAAAATTATAATGCTATACAATTGAATTATTTACAGGTATATTCTTGCCATTTTAGAAATAGAGCTTATTATTCGAATGATGAATATTAAGTGATTTCTGTGTATACGTACATGCACATAACAGTCAAACATATCTAAATAGGATGTAGAATTACAATAAATCTACTAACACAACCTTAACCAAGTAGCACCTGACCAACATTAAATCGTAATTCTAGCCAGATACATATGGGTCTTTGCAGTAGAAAGGGCAGATACATCAATATATATAATTTTGAGATAATTGAATTTAATCACTTTGTTTTGATTTTCAAACTGATCCGGGTTAATTCAAATTCACGATTTTGATTAGTTAAATATAATATATGACTAATGGGAATCTCATGAAGCAATTGGCTACAACCTTGTACAACTTTCTTTTAACATTATGTATCTTGATTTTTTATCATACAAATTGACTTTCATTTATAATTAAAAAATGTTGATCACATTGAAATTTACCAAAATTTAATAAAAAAATCTTTTTCATTTTGGGGTCGTATCCGCCCTTTCTACTGCAAAGCTCCATATGTATGTACTGCTTTAGATATTTAAAGTAACTACTTTAAATAAATAACTACTTAATTGATGATCTGAATAAAATCTGCAGAATTACTATATTGGGACAATAGTAAATTTTGGGGATAAGTACAATATAAACTTTTATTATATGCTGAAACCTTACAACTACCTCTATGGTAAGTGATTTTTTATTAAGCTAACAGCTCAAGTCAATTAATGAAAGTTGTAGAGCTCACTGAGACGCATCTAATGGCAGTTAGATTATTCAAATTGGCCTAGTATACTGTTAACCTGTAAAATATCACAAAAACGGACATAACGTTTGAACCAGTGATCTAAATTCGATGAAACAACCACCATTCGACTCAGCGCGATGAGACGGTTCGAATAAGCTATAGTACGTCCCTGTACGACCTCTGGTTGCCAAGATAGGAGTTGTCAAATATTTACTCCTATACTTATTAATAGACCAACGATCTGATTGGCTAGGCGATTGCTGCGGACAAAAATTGTAGATCTGACATATCTAAAAGATGTCATATTTATAGCTTATATTCTAGATATTTTATTTATTACATATATATTATTTATTACATATATTATATTTTACTAGTTATACTATATATTTTATTAATAATAGTTATAGTATATATTACACATGTAAAAGATATTGACCGTTATATTTGTAAAATTTCAAAAAGTATAAAAGCGGCTTATTTGGACCTCAAGTTCAACATCGAGTCTTCATACTCTTTCAATAATTAAAACAACTATTAACTACACAAATCAAACAGTTATTAGTATCCTCATATACTTTTAATTGTAGCCTCTTTCGTAATTGCAAATTGCCTTAAATCTTCTTTGTTAAGTTTTCTTAAAAACGCCATACTGACTTAGATATACCACCGTAACAAAGTTTGAAGTTACACAAAGTGTTCACTGTCTAAGATTACTCTAGTTACCTAATATCTTTGAAGAAGTGGATATAGGATAACAATACGCTGAGATATCACTAAAAAATGATCAGATGACTATATAAATTTCATGTAAACAAGGCGGTTGTAAGATTTTAGCATATAATAAAAACATAGTAAATCCAGTGTAAATCCCCCAAATTCAAATATAAAAATTCTGCAGATCTTATCCGGATTAGCAATTAAATACAACATGAATACTGCATTAGAAATAAGTAAGTTCTATAATGGAATTCTATATAGTAAATCCAGTGCTACCAACTCAACTGCATATTGTGCTAACTGGAATAGTGAGTAAATTCTGTAACAGGAATTTTATACAAACATTAATATTTTCAATACTAATACAACTTTAACTACTATATATACTATATTAACAAGTAAATTCTAAATTATAATAAAAATAATAATAATTCTAATGCAATAAATTCAACTATGACTGTATACAGTAGTTACTGAATAGTAAGTTCTATAATAGAAATTTTTATATTAAATATAGTAAAAATTACAATCTAATACTAACTTTAGTAATAGTAAGTTCTATAATAAAAATTTTTACATTATAGTAAAAATTACAATCTAATAACTGCATTAGTAATATAACTTATTTAAATTTAATTATACTGTATTGTTATATTGCAATAGATAATAAATACTGTAAAAAATTTTTAACAGAATTTGATTAAAAAAATACTGAATAAGATGGGTGGCATGAATGCACCACTTATCGCACTAGAATACATATATATTTTCCTTCTATATAATCATGTTTAAAACAAATAATAAATAAAGAATGTATGGATACATGGTGAGTTGGCTGCGTTGTATACTATGTAAATTAAAATTATATTTGAATTAGAGTTCTGACCCAGATTAGCTGACCTGTACAGGTTATGGGTCAAAAATTGCTCTGACCCAGATCGTCTGACCTGTGCAGGTCAACTTTATAGATCAAAAATTGGGTCATTGCTTTTTTTTATAAGGTTGTTGGTATAATAATATTGCTATGATAAAACACTAGAGATTGGAACCATTTAACCGTTTAAAAATTGCTCTATAGTTCCGAGCAGAATTATGATGGTCGTGGGCCGGAATTATTTTAATGCCGGTCAAATTAAACGGTTAAACGGTTAAACAATTAAACGATTAAGAAAATTTTAGGCGGTTCCAATCCCTATAAAACACTACAGGTGACCTAGCGAGTATTTATTAGTAAAATTTGGACATTAAAAACTTTATATATGTGCGTATAGTGCAGAAAAAATCCAACCCAAATATAATATAATTACTATTACCATTGTTCTTTTCCAAAAAATTACAATAAAATTAAATGATTTGTCTTGCATAACTTCAAGAGCTAAATATGCAAAATTACATAAATTCTACCTGATTCTTTGTTTAATATTTTATTTGCAAAGCCTAAATCTCCAATATATGCATTATTTGAAGATCAAATGCAATGTACGTTATTAATTCTAACTTTTTTCCCAATTCATTTTGCACAACTATATAAAGATATTGATATAATGATCTCATTTTTGCGTGTCATATTACAAAATATTTTTATCTGTAAATTCATTTTTAGATACTTCATAACATTGTAAAAATGTTGGGCTTTTAGTAATGCTTTTAACTTTAAAATTATAAAAATTATTATAAAATATAAAAAAAAATTAAATTCATAACAAATTAAGTTATAATAAATGCTTACCTCTTTTAAAAGCTCTTCATAGCTATTTTTTGATCCATTATATAATTTAAATGCAGCAATGTCTTTAGTGGACTTAGCTCTACATTTAGCACTTGAGATTAATTTTTGTGCAAGTAAACCAGTTTATAAAAATAAAAAATGATGGATCTCTCTTTACCCATAAAAATTACCAAAATTGGAGCCCATAGCGACAGCACTAAATGAAAATGTGACAATTGAGATAATGCTACCTATACTATTGAACCAATTAAAATTATGAGCCTAAATAGTGACCAAATATGATAATTAACTGTTTGATGATATGTTTTCATACTTGGTAAGATAGAAAATACCAGGATCAACCAAACATTAACCAATATATAAGAGCAGAATTTTCTGGTTTTTTTGAAGGAGAACGAGACCAATGCAGATTGGTTAAAAATAGCTGTTAAGAAAATTAACAAAATACCTGACAAATTGCTCTCAGTTGACAGCTAGATCAAAATCGAATTAGCCAAACAATGTTATACAGAAAGTGCCAAAACTGAATATCCAAATTGAGGTTTGCAGGCAAGGCTAATAACAACACTTTCATGCGAGAAGTTTTTTGATACTCTGACAATGGAGAATAGTCATTCGTTTCAGTTTTCTGAATATAATTTCGTGGCTCTTATCAAAAAAGCCCAAGGTTTAAAAGAAAAGTATGCCGATAAAAGCAAAAGACATTATTTAGCATTAAATGATTTACTAAGTGATATTGACAAGACTATTGCCAGTAGTAAAACTTCTACTCTATCCTTGTGAATTTTGGAGATTTTGAAAGTTCATGCCAGTTTTTTTAATATGCATAGTCTATCTTTTTGAGTATAATGTGAAACAGAATATATTTATATTGCTGAATATACAGTTGCAAGTCCTCCTTTCCAATTTTCTTTATGAAATTTAATTCATGAAATGGAATCCATGATATTGATATACTAATTCCAAGAAATTCATTAGTAGTATAATTTTTATATTTAATCACATTTCGATTTTGATTATTTTTAGAGATTTTTGTATCTATTCAGCTGCTTTCTTCTGATTAAGTGACACACCAATACCATTCCAATAACATAGACCAGTTCTAAATTAACTATTAGGATTACCCCTTTTTGCAAATTTTAAAAACTACCAAATACTACTTTTTTATCCTCACAAGCATGAAGTAATCCAAGATTATATTGTGCACTAGAATTATCATCTTCAGAAGGTTTGAAAAACTATTAAATGCTTTCTTTTTATCCTTATTAGCGCCTATGCCTTTAATATAGCAACAAAATTTTGATATAAGGAAGATCATAGTGCATAACAAAATGGATATATTCAAAATTCCTGATTAGCAATTAGAAAGCATTAAAGATAATTTTGTCATTTATGATTTAATCTAATTGTTTAAAAAATCATTATGTCAATAGGTAACACTAACTTTATCAACTTCTCAAATTAGGAAGACAATCAAATTCTATGAATTCTATATGTTATCATTATAAAACAATGGTAATATGCAGAATTTATAGTATTTATAGAATTCCCAATTTGAAAAGTGCAATTTTCTTTAAGAGTAAAGAGTATATAGATCATTTTTATTAATAAACAAGTGACCAAAAATATTTTTACTGCGAATTTAAAAGTTGCTATATATAAAAGTTAATTTTTTACTATATAAATTGTATTTATGTACTAAGTAAAGTTGTTTGTAATAAAAAATTAAACATATTTTAAATTTTTATTAATTTTGAATGAAATTTGATAAAGTTTTTATAGTATCAACTTTTGCAGGAGCGAGGCCTATTCTGCGAGGGTGACCACAAATTGGCCAATTAAATCACATATAAACAATAAGTAAAATAGTATCACGAAGATAAAAACAACTATATCTTATGTTTTACTAGGCTTATTTTAATAATTTGACCACTATTAGGATCAAAAAACTCTACTACAATTTTATTTAAAAATTTAATATGGTTACTTAATAAAAATTTTCTTTATTATTAAATGTAAAATTTTTAGTAACTAGTTTATTAATAAAAATGATCTACATACCCTCTAACCTTAAAAAATTACTATAATGATTGTTCATATAATCTGTTGACCTGGGTCATAACCCAAGTCAAATGTCTGACCTGTCAGATCACTCTTATCTGATCTGGATCAGATCATTAATCTAAAGAAGTGAAGCACAATTTTATATATTAAAAAATATATTATATAGTTCATCAATTAATAATTACTTAAAATCAAAAAAATAAGAAATGTAACTAATTATTGGATTTCATTCTTTATTTGTTAAATAATCAATGATTTTAAGTGATCATTAATTAATGAACTACATAATATATTTTTTAATATATAAAATTAATAAAATTTTTTTTTATATACTCTATATAATCACATAATATAACTTATATTATTAAGTGAAATTATATAGAGTAAATACTATATAATCACACTCTTTTATAATCACATATTTGCGTAAAACAAACTGCGTAATTATAGAGGAGGATGACTGTATATATCAATTACTATTACTATTAATAAAAATCAGCAGAGTGTTTAGTATTGATATATATTTTACACAGTTAGTAATCAATATATTTCTATATATAGAATTTGCTAATACAGATGACTCTTTTTATACCAAATAAATATAAATTTTTAAAATTTTTAGTTCGTTTATTATAAAGAGAGTTAACTGTACTTAATATGTAAATAGAGTATATTATGGTAATTCAAAAGTATATAAAATTATCAAGATTTATAAAATTTAGTTTAAAAGCAAAAATTTCTTTAACAATAAAAAACACTATTATTATTATTATTTTAAGATACTATTTAACAGATTATAAAAAAAATATTTTTTATTTAAATAATTTTTTTATAAATTATATAGTATTACAAAAAAAAAAGAAACCAAATTATACAAAAAAAAGAAAAATAAAAATATATATATACAAATAAAAATAATAAAAAATATAAATAAAACAAAATATAAATTTTGACTAATTAAATTGATACTCTAAACTTGTACTTCTACAAAGAACATAAAGCAGGCCTGTGCCTCTGCGAGAAGTATAAAAAGGTCTAAAAACATGTTAGTTCTTCTTCACAGACTTTATGTGCTTCTAATAGAAGCAATGAGTAATTATTAACTGATAATTTGTTTAATTTGTTAGCAGTAGTATATTGTACTATAAGGAGATTATGTACTTCTTGGGCCTTATAAAGCTTATAGACCTTCTTAGCAGATTTCTATACATAGAGTTCTATAACATATTGGTTTTTAACTGATAATTTTATTATAACTTAATTATTCTAGCATTAAGACTACTTTGTTAAATGGTCTGTACATCTAAACCCTCTGTTAAGCACTTCCGTAACCTAGCTTTGTAGATAGTAAGCTCTGCTAAGTTGTTGGCTACTAGTGAAAATATAATAAATTCCATAAGGTAAACAGCACTTCCTAAATTCAGTCAGTTTTTGGCATAGTGCATTTCTTGTATAGGATGTATATACAAAATAATTCATGACTATAATGAGTACAATATTTAATAAACTCAATTTTTGGTGGTGTTTTTGAACTCATTAACTTAAAAAAATTTACTGGTATGTAGATAGTTACATATGAAATTTTGAGTTATAAAGTTAATTAGAGAGTGTGTTGTAACACAAATGCACTAAATCATATAATTCTTTATTAAAATGTTTTGCTATGCATAAAATCTTTATTATTGAATTATATACCTATTATATTTAAAACAAAATAATTGAAATTAAGTTTATAATCCAGGGTGCTATTGTAATTATTAATTTCAAAAAGTTATTAAAATGTTTACAACTCAGAGTGTTATTGTAAACATTTTTTTAAAGAAAAAAATAAAATACAAAAATTTGTTTACAACCCAGAGTGCTATTGTAAACAAAAATTTGTATATATTTTATAAAAAATTTTATATATAGGTAAAAGAAAAAAATCATAAAAATTTTTTATAAAAAAAATTTATAAATATTTGTTCTACTTCTAAAAAATGATATTAATAAATATTAAAAATTAATATAAAAATTAATATTTTTTTTATCTACCTATAATATTGTAATTAAGTTTTTTGTAAATGATATACTTGAATTGTTAGCTATAGTGGTTTGGTAGCTTTTTTGGCTAGACAAACTTTAGCTATATGTTTATTGGTATTCCAATACCAAATACAATAATCTGAAAATGTTATAAAATTTGTTCACAGCTTATAGACTAGTAACCTTTAGTGAAACAAAAAGCACAAGTTCTAAACAAAATTTTATGGTTTTGTGAACTTGTAACAACACTTGGAGATGTATTCTTCCAATCCTCTAGCAGAGTCAAAACTACAATTGTTGTAGTGGCAGAAGAAGTAGAGGCAGTAGTAGTAGCAGGAATAGAGAAGTTAGCAGTAGAAATAGAGGAAGAAGTTGAACCTAAACATTCATTATTTATTAAGCTTTTTTCATAGTTTAAAATATCATGAATAAAACTACTTGCTAGTTCTAGTGATTTTATTAAACCATTTACAATATAGATATTATTTGTAAATAAGTACTTATTAAGCTTTTTTCATAGTTTAAAATATCATGAATAAAAGTACTTGCTATTTCTAGTGATTTTATTAAACCATTTATAATATATTGAAATTTATATATTATTTGTAAATAAGAACTATTAAGCTTTTTTCGTAGTTTAATATATCATGAATAAAAGTACTTGCTATTTATAGTGATTTTATTAAACTATTTATAATATATTGAAATTTAGACATTATTTGTAAATAAGTACTGTACAAAAAAAAAATTTTTTTTTGTCTATTCTGCTATTGTTTTTGTAGCAATGGTTTCTAATAGTAGCTAAAATTTGAACTTGCAATTGTTTGATTTTTAGAGCATTTTGTACTAGAATATCATAATAGACAAGTGCATTGATATACAAATTATTTAATATATCAATAGCAGATTGATACTTATTATATTTTTCAAAAATAGCAGACTAGCAAAATTTTACATTTCCATAATCTTTAATATGCTTATACTTTACTTTTAAAGTTTGTTGTGGAAATACAAAAAAAAGTACAATATCTTTGCAGTTACAAATTGAGCATATAGCAAAATTAACATTATCTAGTTTTCTAGTTTAACTAATGAATAATCTATAATTACTTTCAAGTGCATTTGTAATATTATGAGAAATATTTTGGCAATTTGTTAATTTTTTAATTGCAAAATAAAGTAAAGCTCACATTATATAAGATAATACAAGCAGCTATATAACCAAACCAAGAAACAGTAATAACTATAGTTCAGTTAATTGTAATATAGTTGTTGTGAATATTTCTAAATACTCTGAAATTTTTTATTACATGCAAATATGGTATTTAATTGTTCAAAACTGTTCAAAATTGTTTAAAATTACTGTTTATAATTGCCTATATATATTACCACCTATTACCAAAATAGTAACAATTATTTTTAAGTATTAACATAGCAATAGATAATATTTATTAATTATTAAATAATTTACAATTACATATATATGCTTTATAGTAAATCTAGATAATAAATTTGAAATAAATTAATAAATTAATTTTTTCTGTACCAATTTGTCTGAACAAATTATAAATTTTTTAGATTTTTAATTTTTCTAAATTAACTTTTATTTTTTCAAGATTATTTAACTTAATTTTACTATTTTATTATATAATTTTATACTTTTATTTGATAGCTTTTTTAGTAAAATTATTATTAATTATTTTCTCAATTTATTATCATATATTTCTTTACTTTTTACTAGTATTCAATTTTATTTTTAATGTTTTTATTAAATTTTTACTTTTTGTCTTATATATATAATTGAGCAAGACTTTGTACAATTATAAATCTAAATCTATTGTTTGGTCCTTTGTCTGTATTTATTTTTTGATCTTTTTATTCTTTTTATTCTTTTTACTTTTTATTTTCTTATTTTCTAATTTATTAATTCTTTTTATAAATTTTTTATTTAAGATAAAAACTTTAAGTTATTGTTATAAAAAAATATAAATATAATGCAAAAATAAAATCACTAAATACATTTTATATAAAAATATATTTTTAAAATACTTAAAACATTTTTATAAATATTAGATTTACAAGAATAATATATTATTGTTAAAAAATTTGTTCAAGTTTAACAACATCTATTGTAATTTGTTCTGCCAATATATTTTGCAAAAAGTGAAATAAAATTTTGGCAAGTACTTTATTGTCTACTCTGCTATTTAAAATTTACTGAAGGCTTAAAAATACTTTAATTATTAATAATTTTTAAAAAATTAATCTAGAATTAAATATATATTAAATTGATAAATTCTCATTTAAACCATGAATATTCTTTGCGATTTTTAATTTTTCATTATTTCTGAAAACAGCTAATTATTATTTTTAAATTTATTAGCTAAATAGTATTTAATAAATATAAATAATACTAAATATTTTTGATTAAAAATAAAATAGAAATTAGAACTAGAAAAGTGCTTTAAAAAATATAGTAATTCATCTTTATATAAATTATTTATTATATTTTATACAAAATAAGTTTTTAATTAAAAAATTTAATATAATTAATTTAATTTTACATAGAAAAATAATTGTAAAGATAAAAAAAATGGTTGTAATAATAAAAAAGATAGTAAAGAAAAAAAATTGCTGCTCAAATATTTGTAAAATATAGGTACGATTGTTGCCAACAAAGGATCTAGATAGTTATAATTAATTGTCTAGAATTAAATAGCTAAGTTCCTGTGGCATTGAAGGTATTGCATATTTTAGATATATAGATTGCAATATAGAACAGTCCAATAAAAGATCCAGATAGTTATAATCAATTGTATTCCTGGAGCCTTGAAAGTATTGCAAAATGTTATAAATAATTAGATTGCAATATAGAATAGTTTTAATACTTTAACAAATAAATCTAATCAAGTTTTATATTTGTAGATTTTTTAACAGATTTAATAAAGTTAATGAGGTTGTCAATATTTGATATGTGCTAAAAATAGATATAGAATAAACAAATTTTTTTCAAATTTTTTTTTAATATTTTTGGCTTTATTTTCTACCAAAACAAAATATCCAAATTAAACTTATCATTATATTTATTGTTGTTATAAAACTTTAGTATGCTAGGATTGTCAGCGATATCTTGTAAACAAGCTTTGTATTTTTTGTGCTTCTAGTAATCAATTTGAAATTTTTTACTCTTTTTATTATATTTTCTTTTAAGTTTAGCAACCAGTAATTTAGCTAGTTTTAAAATATGAATAGTATAAGAAAAGATAGTATAAAAAAGAAACTTATAACAATAATTGATTTAATAATTATGACTGTCTAGAATTAGCAAAACAGAATGTGCGACAGAATAAAATTTACAAAATGCTTAATATAAGTTTGAAATGGATTTTTTTATATGTCCTGTCAGGAGCACTATTTAGAAAATCTGAAATTATTTGTTTTTCTTTAAAGACAAATAATAGTAGAATATATGACACAATAGCTAATATAGTTGGTATACAGAAATATGGACATATTTGAAACCCAATGAACTTGATGTGCCCCTTTTTCGATACAATTTTTGAATCTTAGACTCAATTATAAACTTTGTTTTATTAAAAAAAATAATAAAAAAAATAAAAACAGAAGAAAACATATCTTAAATTTTTTTTTTTTTTAAAGAGAGGCCTATCCTCTAATACTTTATTAGATTTATAAATTATACATATATTTGTTACATGTAGGAATATACTAATCTATTATGAAGTAGAGGTAAGAGCTACTTTACTCTTGACCTAATTCTTTACTAGAATGGTCGTAGACCTCTAGATTTTGAGTATGTAGTTTGGGCGAAGATTGTTTGCGGTATTTATGCGGTTAGGGGTTGGTGGGAGTGTTTTCAGTATCGTTGGAGATGGGAGTGGAGGGGGAGGAGGAACTACTTCTGTGTGTCGAGACATGCGAGAAGGAATCCATATTTTTCTTATAGATGAATTCAGCGATGTTGTGGTGGAGTAGAGGTGTTAGTTTGTTCTTCAGGTATAGGGAAGCAAAAGAGGCTAGTGTTCTTCTTGTAATTATCCCAAACAGAATTTTCTTTGAGATATGTAGTTCGAGATAGGATTGAACAAAGGTTTCAGGGTTTTCCAATGGTTTTTCTTCTTTTCTTGCGGTTTCAATTAAGATTCTTCTGAGTTCTGTTTTGAAGTTGAAGGGGTTAGAGATGCAGGTTAGTAGATGGGAGTAGTCTTCAGGTCCTGAGTAGCATCTTGGGCATAGGTAGTTTGGGTAGTTTTTAGGGTTACAAAGGGTAGGAGAAGTGAAGTGGGTAATTCTTCCGTGAGCAGTTTCACTTTGAAGTTCTTCAAGTTAGATAGTGCCGGGTTGGTGTATAGTGCTTTTGGTTTATCATTGTATGATATAGTCGCTAGAGTGGCATCCCAGTTGATATCATCTAGGTGGTTTTCCCATAGATTTATTCTTTGTTGGTTATGCCATTGTATAAGGTTGGTAGTTTGGTATATAAGTTTGATTGTTGATTTTAATGAGTGAGTGATAGCAAAGTCGTTCAAGAGAGGTGTATAGCGGTTGTATAAGAAATTCTGCAGGGTTGTATTAAGTTGGTGAGGAGGGAGAGGGTCGACTATAGTTAATTCCTTGTTGTATATGATGTTGATTTTCTTTTCACCGATTATTACTGCAGTCATGTGCAGTAGGTGAGGCCATTGTGTTTGATCTAGTCGTAAATATTGTAAGAAGTGGGTATCAGTAGCTTGTGTTGTGGTAGTATATAGGAAGGAGTTATTAGTAATTAATTCTAGTTTTGCGTGGTTGTGGGTAGTAGAAACTATAAAGGTTAGTAGGGTTAGGAGAGTAGTAATTTTCAAGGGCCAGGTGTTGTTGTAGCAGCTTATTATGGGCCCATCTGTTCCAATTCGACCAGTAGCGATAATTTTTTGTTGATTGGACGATTGAAGTTTTTTTGAGATGAGATATAGTGTTAGGATTTTTTTCTTAAAATTGGTAGATACTAGTGTTTCCCATATTTCTATTGGTGGTTCATCGAATGCCATGAGGGGTCTTTGTATTCTAGTGAGTCGTGTATCGGTTATTGTTGTTTTCTGTCGATGTAATTGTTGCAGTGATCGCTTGATATCTTTTATGTTTGCATGTATTGTAAGTTTACAGTCGACTTGTAGATTATGAATGTATTCTTTGTCTAATAGTAAGTAGCAAGATCGGTGTCGTGAGCTCCTGTTTGGGAGTGAACATCCTGCGCAGGCATTTAATATTTGGTTTCCTTGATATAGGAAATGTTTGCCGTATATTGTTTTTTGATTTGGGTTGAAAATCTTGGATATTTTACCGTTGTGGTTAGAACCCATTTTTTCTTTTTTGGTAACCAAGGAGGAGTTAAAAAGAGGTTTAAGTTGTTTATGTTTAAGGTAGGTGTTGCGGAGGAAGTAATTAGGTCTTGCATTAGGTGAAACCACTTTGGTGTTCTTCCACAAGGTATTTTCCTGATGTTGTGGTGGAGGATCGTCCAATCAAGTAAGTTGTTGTTTGTAGAATCGAGAAATTGTTCTGTGCAATTTATATTATGATGATTTAGCATTTCTTTTAGGTGGGTACATTTAGGGTGTGTAAGTATAAGTGGGTTGAGAGAGGTTCTACGAAGTATAGTGGGATAGGCCAGTTGTTGATGGTTGAGTAAATTTTAAGTTTAGCTTGTGAATTGCTATTAGAAATTGACCGGTGTGAGTTAGATATTCTCGATGTGTGAGGGCTAGCAGTTCCTCTAAGATTGATTTATCTGTATTTGCAGCGTTTTGTATTTGTTGGATGTGGATTTTTATATATGAGTTATCAAAGTTGTAATGGTTTAGACCATGCTGTAGATTTGTTATAAGAGTAGTCAATTGCGCTTGTTCTATGTTGGTCACAGCATATATTGTATCGCAATTCAGGAAGGAGTTGGGTACACCTCGGGCTATTCTCACTTTTGATCTGATGGTTTTTGTTATTGTTTTATTGATGGAGGTAAGTTGTGAAGGGTTTAGGTAAGAGGAGAGGATACGATATTGAAATCTAGGTATGATGATATAGTTGTAGATGTAGGCGGCTTGTTTTTCAGTTATTTTAGCATAATGCAGTTTTCTTAGATTAGTTTTGATCTCTGATATTATAAGTTTTTGGACATGGTTAGGGGTCTTGTTGGTCGTATACCAGGCGCCCAGGTATTTAAGAGAGATGTTTTTAGAGAGAGCAGTGATTATTGTACTGTCAAAGCAGACAGATTGTGGAAAAAGCGTAGAGTTGGTAATTAAAAAAGATTTGGAAGGATTGACTTTTATGTTGTTTAGTTTGTAAAAGCTAGTTGCGAGATCTAGGATTTCTGTGAGGGTTTGTTTATTAGGGGCGAGCTAGAGGGAGTCGTCCATGTATGCCATACTAATGAGTTGATTAGTTTAGGTGGGTTAGTCTGAATACTACTAGAATAACCAGTAAATTTTTTGTGGATGGTTAAGATAAGGGGATCGTAATATATTTTCCATAGCAGGGGGAGAAGGTTTCTTCCTGGTCAATTCCATCCATTACTGAGTAAGGTTTTGTGAAACCGAGGTCAGTAATAACTTGGTTGGTTCAGTTGGATAGTATGTAGACTAGGAGGTCGATTATTGTTTCCGGGATTTTTATTCGGCGAAGTGCTTTGGCTAGTGTGTCGATGTGGACTGAGTTGAAAGCTTTTGACATGTCCTGTGAAAGTGCCCAAATTTCCTTTTGATTGATGGAAGCATTCTCAAGAATTTGTGTCAATTGTAAAACCGGTGTTAGTGTAGATTGATAAGAAAAGGCCGCAAAGTTCATTGGAGAGAGTATCTCGCGCCTCATTATAGTTGAAGTTAATCTGGTAGTTAAAATTTTGTAAAGCATTTTCGGGTGTGATCGATTAACATGATGGGTCGTGTGGTGCTGAGATTGTATTTATACTCTGGTTTTTTTGGTATTGGCCAAATGTTCGCTTTTAGCTATTGTTGCAGTACCTGTTTTAGACGTATGCAGTTGTTAAAGATTTTTAGTAGAGGGGATAGTGTTAGGTCAGAGAGTTGTTGTAGAATTTCATTAGAAATAGCTAGCGGTCCAGTTGCTTTATTTTAAGGAGTGTTGTTTATGGTTTCTTTTAATTCATCGAGTGTAATGGTATCCATTAGGGTGTCGTAGATTGAGGGGTTGATCTCAGCTATGGGTGAGTAGGCTTCTTCCCAGTCCTTCTCCCATTGTGAGTTTTGAGGATTTATTTCTGTCCAAGTTTTGAAGTGTGATCTGACATGTGCTTTTATTTTAGCTTTGTAGATTAGGATTCGATCAGGGAGAATTATTTTGTCTGTGTGCACTAGTTCTGGTTTTCATTTCAGGATGCTGTCAAGCATTCTGGTCGTATTTTCTTTGAAGTCATTATAACGTCTATTGACGTAGTAGTCGATTTTTTTGCTTTGTTCTTGCGATTTTTCCAGATTATGGGCGGTCCAAATTGTATGACAGATTTGTTTTAATTTGAAAATAGTTGTTGATAGGGAATCTAGGTCTAATTGAGTCATAGGGTTGATTTTCAACTCGGCAAGAATAGATGCGGTATGTAGGAGTTTATTACAAGTTTTCAGGCAGCAGTTGGAGGATTCAGTGATTAGTATGCGTAAACATTTGTTCATGGACTTCAGTGCTAGATATAGGTTGGTTGCTTTTAGTTATAGGGCAAAGAACTTCTTCTGCCTAGTTTAAGTATATGGGACATGTTTGTTGAGCATCCTTTTAATTGTTGACGACCAAATATTCCAGGTCTTGTTTAATTGTTGGGTATCCCAAGTTAGGTCTTCTACAGGTAAGGCTTGTGAAAGTAATAAGTCAGTTTCAGCAGAAAAGTTTTCCTAGCCTTCCTTTGTCATTTTATTATATTGATACATTTTTCGTTTCTTCTTTTTGTTTCGCTGGGGTTTTTTTTTTGTTTGCAAATTTCTATATGCCAGGTTGCGGAAATAATTTTGTGATCACTATCAGATATATAGTTAGCAGTAGTAACGGTTGGTTCATCTATGTTCTAAATTAGATCCGAGTTGAACCAAATGGCATCAACCTGACTGGAGGTATTTGGTCCTACCCAGGTATGTTCCGTAATATTGTAGAAGGATAGTAGGCTGACTGTGTGTATTGCATTAAGGTTATTAAAGAGTGGAAATTTCTTGTCCCTGAACTGGTTGGCATTTAGGTCGCCAAGGAGGATCGTGTTCCAGTTCTTGTTTTTCGCTTCCAAGAACCAAGCAATACTTTCTCTTGAGTTCATTTGTTGAGTTGAGGGTGGTTGGTGCTAGATGACAAGTAAGTCGAGATTATACGAGTTTTGTTATTTGGGAAGAAGAAGTTGACATAAATTGTAGTGCCTGGTAGGGTTTTGATGTTGTGGACGTAAGGTTGGAGTTGATTGTAGAACATAAGCGCTGTACCCAGGCCAGGTCCAGAGTGAGGTTGTGAGTTGTTTACATAATTGGAAGTATAAAAGAGATATATTGGGTTAGTCAAGTTCTTGGCTCTTGAGTTGGTTAATTTTGTTTCGATCAACGAGATTATGTAAAGGTTGGCCTCTATGCAGTAATCTATCCAGCTTTGTGCTTTTTCTAGTCTAGAAAGGCCTCATATATTGTGGGTGGCAATGTTGAGTCCAGTGTCAATAGTTTGTGAAAGAAGTTTTTCGGCCTGTGAATTTGTTATGGTTAGTGTGCAGTTTATATTTTCGTCACTTATAGGAGGAGTATGTATTTGAGGAGAATGGTTGCAGAGTTTGTTGTAAATCGGAGGTAAGGTGTGTGGAAGAAGGAGGTTCTCTGTAAGTGGTAGTTGTGCTCATTTGGATGGTGAGTAATTGTCAAACATGTTCCAGCTTAGTGGTGGGTGATCTGGTATGTGGATGAATGATTTAGGGAAGCTGCGGAGGCGGAAGTGTTTGCGCAAGGTTTCGATCGTAGTTTGGATATCATTGTATTCCCTGATGGGAGTTGTAAGCGTTTGCATTCCTCAATCTGGGCGATGGTCACGATTGCCTTTTCTAAGTTGGTTGGTAGGTTGGGTCTTCTGTCTATATTGTCTATAATTTCAATACAACTTTCTGGTATATAATGGAAGTAGTAGTGTGAGCGTAGTTGTCTGGAGGTTTCGACCAGTGACTTTGAGGACCTAATTGGAATGGTTAAGTTCACTTTGTCTTTGTCGACCAGGTTGTGGTCTTTAGGTAGGTTTGGTAATTTGTTGGGTTCGCAGGCATGTAGTGTAGTAGGATAGGCTAGTTGAATTTGTAATTTCCTTCGATCTCTTTGATGAATTCTTTGGCTAATCCATCATCGATGATCGGGAAGGTGTATTTTAGTTGTGTTTTGACTCGGTATGGGTCCACAGGCAAGTTTGGTTTTTGTACGAAGAAGTCATTGGGAATGCGTTTGAAGGAGTAGTGTTCCCTCAATTTTTTGACCAATTTGCATAGTTAAATGTTGTCTATGGGGTCACATGGAAAAAAATGTCTAACTGCGGAGTTCAGTGCCTGTATAGTTGTAGGTAGTTTTTCTTTTTCTGCAGAAAGTTGGAAAAATTCTGCATGGATCCATTCGAAACTGTAGTATACTTTTAATTTTTGGCGATATTTTCCTAGGCATTTGAGCGTTTCCCAGTCAGTGATAGGAAACATGTTACAGACCGAGGGGTGTAGTTCTTCGATATCATAAGGTAACGGTATGATGGAATATTCGAAGTAGGTCTCTGGGAGTTGTTCGAACTTGTATACCTTGCGTAGGGATGTTAGGATAGCTCTGGTGTTTCTTCTATCTGCTAATGGAATTGAGTATGGTAGTGCAGTGAGTATTTCCTCATCTATATCTTGGGAGTGAGTTGGGAGTGGTAACGCAGGTCCTCATGCGATGAGTAAAGGCAAGTATGGGTTTGTTCGAACGTAAGTTTGGATGAAATTTTTGCCAAGTTTAAATAGTAGTAGATGTGTCTAGCACAGTCATGGGGTCTGAGCAATAGGAAGTCGAGGTTGCATAAGTAATCGACTGCTAACTTAATTCTCAATTTCTCGTAAATCTGTTGGCAGTTTACTTTGTTGACAAATCGTACATCATTGTGGCGTCAAAATTTCTCTAGTACTATTTCGAATAGTGAATCAAATTCTTTTTGGTGTGCTAGTGCTGCATTTTTGTCTCTAGTAAATGATCTAAAGAAGGCGGTGTCCATGTATTGGATCTTTTGGTTAATAGTGTCGGGATGTTGAATCGAGTGGGTATTGAAAGTAGTTTGTGTGACAGAAATTGTTCTAATTTTTCGGGTGAGTCAAAGGCCTCAATGATCGTTTCATGGTTCCATGAGTTGCTGTCAAATGTGAGGTCATGACGTCCAGCTGTAATCTTTAAGGTTTTTGTAATCCAATCTGTAGTAGTTCTTTTGATCCTTTTGGTTGGGGCATGTGCTTGGCTGTAGAGTTTCCAGAGTATGTCTGGTTCAATAGTGGCATTGGATTCAGTCTCCATGGCGTCTGGGTCGATTGGATTGGTTAAAGAGTCAGGAAGAATCTGTTGATTTTGCTGTTCAGGTTGGTCGGCCCATGGGTTGGGTTGGTGGGTGGTTCGGCAAGATCGGGTATGGGAATATTCCCAGGAAACTGGTCCAGAGTGTTTACATTAGGTAGCGTGGGAATCGAATCGGTCTGCATGATCATCAAATTTCCCACGCTTGTTGTGTTTTGATGTAGTGATGTCATTGATGGATTTGTTGGGAGTAAACTAGAATCACCACTTTTGAGCAAAAATTTGGGAGTGGGAGAGGTGGTGTTGGGAGAGGTTGGTATTGAGTCTTGACACATTTAGCAGAAGGACCTGTGGGTGCGTCTATTGCCTCTTTGATGTTAGCATGGATCTCGTCAAACGAAGTTAAAGAAGTTTGTTGAATGTCTTCCATAGGATTTTCTGTCGGTCGTTGGCCGGAAGCCATCGTAAAGAAGTGCGAGAACACATGGGGTGTGGTAAAAAGGCTATCTCCCTTTCTTTTAGTTATTTTGAACAGCAACTAAACAGGAACTGTGGTTTAGGTATTAAATTAGGCCCCAAGGCCTATAATTAAGCAAGCGTTGTTTGTTTTCCTATGTATTTTGTGTTGTTTCCCTAAGCTCTGAATTTGGTTTAGTGATCTATGGGAAAGAGTTTACTTCTAAACATATTTTAAATTCAATTAGTAGTAAATAAATATTTATAAATAATTTTTTTAAGTTTATCAATGTGGTTATTAACAATATGAGGTTTGCTCTTTGTATAGGCTTTATATAAGGGTTGCAGAACACAGAATAAAAGGTTAGAATGATCTTTTATAAATTGTTCTTACTATTTTGTTCTGGCCCATTTTAGACTTATAGTTCTTATACAATATTATAGCTTTAATTAGGAATATCAACTTTTATTATTTATATTCTGCAAAAATTAAGACTAGTATTAAAAGTAATTTTTTTTATATAGATAAAGAAAAACTTTTAAAAAACTTCTAATATTTAAATTTTTTCTAATAACCAAATATATTAAAATTTAGTTAATTTTAAAAATTTGAAATATTAAAATATTTCTAATAACCAAGCAATATTAGAATTTTATATAATTTTAAATTTTGATATTTTTTTAGTTTATCACTACTCAAATTGTTATATCAAAATATTGCTTAATATACAGAATTAAAAATGGCATTGATTTTGTTTCATTAAAATTGCTAAACTAATTCTATAAAGATTTAAATATAAGCATATGTTTTCAATTATTGTATTTAAAAAATTGCATATTAAATAAATTACATGCACCTTATATATATCATATTCTCTAGGTCTTTTTTGTTAAGTTTGACCCATGTTTATTGTCTATATGCAAAAAAATTTAATATAATTTTTGATAAAACTTTTTCTATTAATTTTACTAAAGTATTTATATTATTCTTGGCGCAAAGATGTCTTAACCTCCTAAGTGTTTCTGATCTTTCTGCAAGGGTCTTTGACAAAATAGTAAGAAATTATATAATTCTATTTTCAGGTGCTTTGTGTTTTTTTTTTGAAAACAAGCGCTTGTAGATCTTCTATTTAAAAAAATTACATTTAGAATTAATAAATATATTACATAATGCTTGTAGATAACAATTACTCTCTACACTCTGAATAATATAACTACTGAAACTATTCAAATACACAAATGCAATAATTCACATACAAGCATGCAATAGTCTAATAAAAATAGAGTTTCAGTATATTATATAAATTCAATCCAAGCTGTATATCATAATATTTCATATACAGCATGAATGATCTAGAAAAAGAGATTACTTGGCATCTTTCTTAATGCTACAAATATAATCCAAGAGCATGAAGTAATAACTCAAATATAATGTACTAACTTGGAAAATTTATAATCAAGTAATCTTTAAGTAAGATTACTTGGAAGATTTAAATATAATGTATATGATTTCAATCATTGTGTTTAAAAAATTGCACATTAATAAAATTACATTCATTTTATACATATCTAGCACATTCTTCAGTTTTTTTTTGCCAAGTTTGCCCCATGTTTATTGTCTATAAGCAAAAAAAATTTAATAATGATTTTTGATAAAAGAATATAGATAATGAATGCATTTAAAAATGTTTTTAATTTAGCAATTTTTTAAATTTAGAAACAATTTCAGTGGGTATTAAGAAAAAGGAATGAATTTATAAAGGAAAACATTGTTGGTTTAAGCAATAAACAAATCAAAACCCATTTAACTATAATTTTTGTTTTTTTGGTAATATTCTGAGCAGTATTATTTTAAAAAATTTCTTTGTAATAATAGACTTTATATACTAATCTGGTTCATTAATTACTATTAATGATATTACTCAAAATATTAATAATTCTACTTCAAAACATTTTGTATTTTTGATGGAAAGTTTATGGCATCAAAATTATTTAGTTCATTTAAAAATATAAATGATTCTTTTTCACAATGATAATTTGAATAAAACTAATAAACTCATTATTAGTTACACTAGCAGCATACAAATATCATATGTATGTGCCCAATGATTAACTCTTGCAGTTAGCTGTTATGAATTGATTAATAGCTTTTTTTGCAAGAGTAATCAAATCATCTCTAGTCCAATGTACAAAAATAGAAGAATGAAATTTCAGGCATAAATCAAATTCCAATATATACATGGTCGCTTGTTCGAGTCATGACAGTGGGCAACAGCCACAACTGCAGATCAACCACATGCCAAGGCATACTTTATTAAACAAGAAACTAATAAATAAAGAAAATCCTCGCTGATCATAGTCCTTAGATGGACCTTACAAATAAAGAAGGCAATGTTGATCGAAGGGCTGTGGTGAAACAATAAAAGCCCTCCCAGAACAGAATAATCACGGTAAAATTACTGGTCAATAACAGAACACACAATAAAGTATGTAGATACGAAGGATATTCATGTGATACATGTAATTGTAGTCATATAATAAATATTAAAACTTGCAAAATTGATAAATAAAATTGAACGTCAAGGGTTTAAAAAAATGTATAATTTATATATATATTGCAGTATTTGATTATCGCCTTAGTATTTTTCTCATTATCAAAGTTATAAATTAAAAACTTTTCCAAAGGTGCATTGAAATGGTGACCAAAATGTAATTATATATTTAACATCTAAATCAAATTGCATGACTGTTTTCTTCGAATATGTAATTATAATATCGTAACGTGAGGAATTGAAATTTTTGTAAAGTTACAAGTTCTAGGTGTTGTGTGGAAAGCCGAATGCTTGAAATGTAGAAATATAATGTTGTCTCCTAATGGAGTGAAAACAACTTCGTCAGAAACGCAATAAGACAATTCAATTATCGGATAATGTTTTAAGCTGTTCTTCTTCAATCTCATATTGACTGGGTCGAGGCTGAGAGTTGCCTCCTGAGGATTTCGTGACCCTCTGCTAGTGCAGATAAAAGTGCTTCTAGTAATAAAAATTCTTCAAAAATTCTTCAAAATCGAGATTTAGTTGTTGTAGTAATTGAAACATATAATCTGTAAACCAACTATCTATAAAGTGTTCATTTTAATTAAATACTTTCAACAGTTCCGGATAGCTGCAATACCTCATACGAAGAATTTACAATTTTTAAGTACCTTAAACTCTATTCTATTATCTAGTAATGAGTTTTTTGACTTTAAAGCTGAAATGATGCCGTGGAAAGCTAAATTACATAGGTTGCACTTGTCTTTTAATAATACATATAAGAATTTGAAAAAATTGTGGTCCATATTCAGAATAAAATATGTCAGGTTCGAAACAATAGTATTCGTAACATTTTTTGCCAAATTTTCAATAAAGAGCAGATTTCGGTGTGTGGAGTCGTGAAAAAGTTCTTACTTTGCCCTAACGAATAAAACATCTCCAAATTGACTTCATAATCAAGAAAATACAGTATGAAGAAAATAAATGCAAAATAGCACATTCTCAATAAATAATTTAAATAATAAATTCATTATGTGATTCTTCGAACCTTACTTTCTAAGTAAGATGTATAAAGTACCTTTATAAATTTCGCATAATCAAATAGTATTTATTTCAAACGAATTATTCGTTTTCGTCAGGAGACGACAAATATTTAGAAATGATGGGCTTTGTTCGAACAAAAATGGCTCTTGCCAAAGAATAAGGATTGACTTTTCGTACTAATATCGGTTCACAAGTGCGCAGAGGTATAAGGAATAAAATTCATGGTTTAAATTATTAAGACTATTTTCCATTTATTCGGTCATATCGCCCATGAATATTTTTGATGCCATTAATTTTGTGTTGTATTTGAGAAAGAAAAGATTTAAGCCTCATTATTCTTGCCCGTCTGTATTTGTAATTTTATGTTATTGTTACAAGTATGTATGGTACAAGAAATCTAAAAGCCTCATACGCTTAATATAGAATAAAGATCAATTAACACAGCCAAATTCAGCAGCGGCTTATTTTAAGTTTCGGCACATGCCTAGAAAAGTTGCTACGTGTTAAGCACTTATTGGCAATTTTGCGGTTTGAGAATTCTAGATCCTCAGATAAAATTAAGAGTTTAGTTTCCATTGTATAGTATTACAATGAATGAATGCGGTTTCAGGTAAAATCCCGACAGAGTCGATGAAAAACCGGCTAAAATTAACTATCATAAACTGAAATTCCGTCTGATTAGCTGATGCAAATCATTCATCCGGGTAACTTATTTATGCATTTTAAAGTACATTTTAAAATTATACAAGTAAAAACGTTACAAATATCATTTATAGCTTCAAAAAGTCTAAAAAGTTTAATTTTAAAAATTAATCTCTTATAATCTCTTAGTTAGGCACGACATTTTGAAATACAGTACAAGTCATTCTGATCATACCAACATCCGGATATAACAGCTTCATAATAAAATCTTTCTATACTGACTTTTTTTTCAAAAATTTAATATAAAATGTCGATATAACTCACTGTGTCAACACTATAAGAAATGAATATTTTAACTATCGTATTACAAATTTTTGATGCATTATGTTTATTAAAATGTCACAGCTCTTAATAAGTAGCTGCGCAACGCAGTTGCACGAAACCAGGAGCAGGGAAATTAGTACACTTTGATGCTAGATATTATGTATAGATAGAATTATCCAACATAATTTTTCCTAAACGTCTATTAGATTCTGATAATATATACATGATCTAATTATTGCAACCATCTGGATATTCTAGTTGGTTATTTGGGTTGTGGACTGGAAAACCCGCCTTTGACACCTCTTAACAATTTTGAGACTTTGATAAATTAAAGCGCTGGTTTCTATCCACATGTATGTTACTTTTTACCTATGTTGATATAATAAATTATCGTGATTTTTTATTTTGAATGTTAAACCAATTTTTTAACGATTGTGTTCTAAAAATAGATTTACAACCAAAGATTGATGACTCAATTAAATTAGATTGGTCAATCAGTGTTTCATAATCATATGACATTGTTTATTCAGTAATCGATATTTAAAAATAAACAAAAAAATCAAGAGGTAAAATTTAGGTTTACAACAAATAATCGCATTTTCTCAAAAGGGCGTTATTTTATGACGACCCATCGCCATGGCGTTTTACTTAAAAAAAAAGAAAAAAAAAAATAAAATAAAAAAAAATACAAAAAAA